>CAUYSK010069000.1:0-32668 GCA_963575035.1 Avahi laniger | reverse complement strand
GGGACTACAGGCATGCGCCACCATGCCTGGCTAATTTTTTCTATATATTTTTAGTTGTCCGATTAATTTCTTTCTATTTTTAGTAGAGACAGGGTCTCGCTCTTGCTCAGGCTGGTTTCGAACTCCTGAGCTCAAACAATCTGTCCGCCTTGGCCTTCCAGAGAGCCAGGATTACAGGCGTGAGCCACTGCGCCCGGCCCTTACTTTATTTTTATTAGAGCATTGATCACTTCCCAACATGATATTTGTTTTCTTGTTTTTTGTTTTTTTTTTTTTTTTAGACAGAGTCTTACTCTGTCCCTTGAGCTAGAGTGCTGTGGCATTAGCCTAGCTCACAGCAACCTCAAACTCCGGGGCTCAAGCAATCCTCCTGCCTCAGCCTCCCGAGTAGCTGAGACTACAGGCACGCGTCACCATGCCCGGCTAATTTTTCCATTTTTAGTAGAGACAGGGTCTCACTCTTGCTCAGGCTGGTCTTGAAGTCCTGACCTCAAGCAATCCTCCTGCCTTGGCCTCCCAGAGTGCTAGGATTACAGGCATGAGCCACCACACCCGGCCAACCAACATGATATTTGTTATTGTCTTTTGCCCTACTAGAATGTAGGCTCCAGGATAACAGGGAATTTTTGTCTTCCTTGCTAATGACTGTACCCCAGTATCAAAGAATAGTGTTTGGCACACAGTAGGCACTCACTAAATATTTTTTGGGAAGAAAGGATGAAGGAGGCCTAGTTTGAGATGAGACTCTTTAGGTAGAGAGAGGGTAGATGACCTAATAGCCCTGACTCTGTTCTCCAGAGTTTTCCTAGGACTGTGACCGTTATCACTGGTATCATCTTATGGCTGCTGGGGCACTACATCCCCTTTGAACAACAGTCCCCAACCTTTTTGGCACCAGGCACTGGTCTCATGGAAGATGGTTTTTCCACAGATGGGTGGTGGGGGTGAGGAGGAGCTCAGGTGGTGATGTGAGCGATGGGAAGTGGCTGTAAATACAGACGAAGCTTTGCTCACTCACCTGCTGCTCACCTCCTGCTGTGTGTACCCCCTCCCTCCGAAGTTCATGGAAGACAATTTTTCTACAGCCTGGGGAGGTGGGGCTACGGTGGAGCTCTGCGGCCTGGTCCTTAACAGGCCACGGGCCGACACTGGTGCAGGCAGCACGGATATTGGGGACTGCAGCCCTGGAACATTCCGGCCCAAGCAGAGTACCCTCTCCACATCCACTGCCCCATGCTCTCTCACCTGGATTGCTCGATAGTTGCCAAAAAGCACTCCCTCCACACAGCTTTGTCTCTCTCCAATTCATTGTCTATATTGCAACAATAGTGATCTTTCTAAACCACGGATGTATAATCATGTCACTCATTGTTTAAAACACGTCAGTGTTTGTCATTGCTTTTAGGATCAAATTCAGGCTCCTTCTCTTCCTCCTCCTCCTCCTCCACCACCTCCTTCTCTTCTTCCTTTTTTTGGCTTACAAGGCCTTGCATGATTGAGCCTAGTCTCATCTTTTGCAGCTCTCCTCACACCTTACATTTTATGATCCAGATGAATTTAGTCTTTGGACGCGTTGACTCTTAAGTACTTGAAACACCTCCAAGAGGAGAGATCCAGTATGCACTTGAGTATCTGGGTCCAAAGCACAGGTGAGAAGTCTGGACTGGTGGTGGAGATTTGGGTGTCACCAGCATAAAGAACAGTCACTGAATCTGTGGGAGATAATGAGGGTGTGGACGGTTGGAAGAGGACTAATGGCAGACCACTGAGGAGTGCCAACATCCAGGAGGGGCCTCAACCAGGAATGTCCTCTTAAATATCTTGACCCCTTCATGAACCAGATTAAAAGAACTATTTTTCCTAACTGCAGTTCATCCTTCCTCTTTCTGATTTTTGGAGGAAAGAAAATTCTTCCCTACATTCTTTAATTTAACACTGGCTATAAATTATTATTGAAGCAAGCCTTAGTGGTTCAACAACAAATCTGAGTATCTATCAAGACAAATACTCAGCAAACCAATACATTTTATGAAGATTTAAGAAAAAAAAGATTATGAATATCTACATATAAGATACCATAAAGTTTATATACTTATTCTGTAGCTTGTCATTATGAAGTTGAGTTTTTCAGACTATTTGCTAAAAAGGACAAAGAACTTTCTGGTGATATAGAAAGATACATTGTAATGGTTCCTTGTTGACTTGTATCCTTGAGATCATAAATATTTGTAATTGAAAACTACATTTATTAAGATGATGTTTGTTTACTTAAAGTTATACACTCTATTGGTATAAGAGGTTGATTTTTACCCACCAAGCTTGAGATAATTAACTTCATCAACTTTATTCTCTAGCTTCTCCAGATTCTAACTGGTGCCTAAATTTTTGTTTTCACGTCAGAAAGCACCTAGACATTTTGTCTGGACTTCTTCCTTTAGGCCTGTATTTTAACAAGCCTGGTGACTCCAACATTTCTGAAGAGCATAGCAAATGTCACTTTTTCTCTCTCACTTGCCTGAGAAAAGTGTCTTCTCCACAAGTGTTCAACCATCAAGTGGGACTCAATAGCAATCCTCTCTTATGGCTGTGGCTTTGTCCTTGGAAAATGCACTTTTCTGATTGACTGTTCAAATTGGAAGGATACTAGAGATCATCTAACCCAATCCCCCTTGATTTACAGATAAATAAACTAAGGACCAGAAAGGTTAATTATCTATGGTCACCCAACAAGCCAGAGGCAGGCCAGGACTAGAATTAAGGTTTGCTGCTTTCCCTACACTTCCTCTCCTTTTTGTTGTTTTTTGGTTTTTAAGTTTTTCTTTATCGTGGTAGAATATATATAACATAAAATTTACCATTTTAACTATTTTTAAGTGTACAGATTAGTGGCATTAAGTACACTAACATTGCTATACGACTATCACCACTATTCATCTCTAGAACTTTTTCATCATTCCAAACTCCCGAAGTTAGTTTAATGACTCCCATTCCCCACTCACCTATCCTCTGGTAACTACTGTTCTATATTCTGTCTCTATGTATCTGACTATTCTAGGTACCTCATATAAGTGGAATCATACAATATTTGTCCTTTTGTGTCTAGCTTATTTCACTTAGCATAATAATGTCGTCAAGGTTCATCCACATTGTAGCATGTATCAGAATTTCATTCCCTTTTAAAACTGAATAATATTCCATTGTGTATATATGTACACACCACATTTTGTTTATCCCTTCATCTGTTAATAGACACTTGGGTTGTTTCCACCTTTTGGCTATGTGACTGATGCTGCTATGAAGCAAGTATCTGTTTGGGTCCGTGCTTTCAATATTTTTTTGTATATAACCATATATGGAATTGCTGGATCATATGGTAATTCTATATTTAATATTTTTTAGGAACTGCCATATAGTTTTCCACAGGGGCTGCACTATTTTACATTTCTGCTCCTTATTTTTTGATGTGCAATGGAGAGAGTATTGGATTGGCAATTGTCAGCCCCAACCTCAGGATTGATTAGCTGTATAATCTTGGGTAAGCCACGTCACCACCCAGACTCAACTTCCCCAGTGAAGAAGAGATAACAGACCCTTGGTTTTCTGACCTCACAGAATTGTCATGTGATGCACATGTAAAATGAGATAAACAGAATATTTAATAAATTAAAGCAGGTTCTTAAATGTCAGCTATCATTAGTCATTTGTGCTAAATTTGAGTCAAATCCAACTCTAAAGGAGAAAACTATGAGGTGTTAGGAAAGAAAGAGCGCTTTATTAGGAAGAAAATGAATATACTATCCAGCAATGACTTTGATCCAAAGGTCTTCTTTTTCTAAAACCCAGGCAGTTGGACCCTAAATAAAGTACATTGTCCCTAAGAGCAAGTGCTAAATTACCGCCAGCTTGCAAGAGGCTGAGAAAAAGGCAAATCAGCACATTTGAAAGCAGCAGTGGCCAGGGCCAGTCAGCTGCTTCAGTCTGAAGCTCTAAAAGTCAATGTTTTATCAGAAGCATTTAGAATTGTGTTTACAATCACCTATAAACAGGTCATTGCTAGGACAACATGGCTTATTCCCTTTGATAGATGATAACAGTTGCTGAAATATGTCCAACAAATGTCTCCATCTGAACTTAAATCACAGGCTTAGTTTTACTTCTGTAGATTAAATAGTGGTCTCTCAAATAGGAAATAAAGGCTACATGCTGGCTTTTGGGAAAAGGTGGGGAAGCCTGTTTTATTAAATTCACTCTTTCATCACAGAGCAACTGTACAAATATTGATTTTGTAGTTATTGTAAAGGATGCAACAAAAGTAAGAGGAGCAGAGGTCTTACCTTTAGGTGATGAAAGTCTGAACTGAGGATCTCAGGAGGTTAAAACAATGTAACTAAACTTTATACTGGAGCATCCCTCTAAAGATTCTTTTTCTTAAATGCAGTTAGATTTCTTCTGCCAACTCTTTCCTGCATGTATCCTGAATGGTATCCCATTTTTAAGGACACTGAAGGCCTACAATTTTTTTATGATGTGATGCTAAGCTTCTTGACTATTAAAAAGAAAAGGTTATTGAGCCTACAGAGTGTTTATATGGTCATACTGGACAGGAAAGGGACTTTCTTCCTAGGCTCCAAAACCCGATGGTGGAGACAGAGAGGCAAAATCAGTGCTTTCTGAATCTGACACTAAGGAGGGGGAAGGAGATGTCCAGGATCATAAGGTCAAGGGGAGACTGAAATATAGGGGAAGAGGGTGAATCCTGGGAAGAGAAGTAATTGCCAAGAGAAATGGGGACCAGAGGATAGAAGGAAGGCATCCACTCAGGGTAGCAATTACTTCTGAGATGTCTTCTGAAAAACTCCATTCTAGCCTCTGAAAAGGAGAGCGCCCCGCTTTGTAAGACTATGCTTTCCAACATTGGACAGCTCTAATTTTTTAAATGTTCTTCTTTAAAATAATTTAATATCCAGCAATGCATGATGTATTGAATAATAAGTTATGTCATGTCCATATAACAGAGTATTAGTCAACCAACACAAATGATGCTACTGTAAAAAAAGTATAGACAAATTCTTATAATATATTGTTATATTTACATCAAAACCCTAATTTGGAGCTAGGCATGGTGGTAAATGCCTATAATCCTAGCACTTAGGGAGGCTGAGGTGGGAGGATTGCTTGAGCCCTAGAGTTTGAGACCAGCCTGAGCAACATAGCAAGACTTCATCTCTACAAAAAAGAAAAAAGAAAAATTAGCTGGGTGTGCTGGTGTGTGCCTATAGTCCCAGCTACTTGGGGGAGACTAAGGCAGGAGGATCACTTGAGCCCAGGAGTTTCAGGCTGCAGTGAGCTATGATGATGCCACTGTACTGTAACCCAGGCAACAGAGCAAGATCTTATTTCAAAAAAAAAAAAAAAGAAAAAGAAAAAAAAAGAAAAAAATCCTAATTTGGGGTATGTGTATGTGTGTGTGTGTGTGTATAAACTTTGGAAGGATATACAGGTATACCTCAGAGACACTGCAGGTTATTGCAGGTTCAGTTCCAGACCACCACAATAAAGTAAATACCACAATAAAACAAGTCACACTAATTTTCTTGTTCCTCAGTAAAAACCCAAGTTATATTTACACTATACTGTAGTCTATTAAGTATGCAATAGCATTATGTCTAAAATATGTACATACCTTAATTTAAAAAATATTTTATTGCTAAAAAATGCTAACAATCATCTGAGCCTTTCAGTGAGTCATCACCTTTTTGCCATTGGAGGATCTTGCCTTGATGTTGAAGGCTGCTAACTGATCAGGGTGGTGGTTGTGACAATTTCTCGAAATAAGACAACAATGAAGCTTGCCACGCTGATTGACTCTTCCTTTCACGAAAGATTTCTCTGTAGTCTGCCATGTTGTTTGATAGCATTTTCCCAATGGTAGAACTTCTTTCAAAACTGAAGTCAATCCTCTCAAACCTGCCACTGCTTTATCAACTCAGTTTATGTAATATTCTAATCCTTTGTTGTCATTTCAATTAACATTCACAGCATCTTCAACAGGAGTAGTTTCCATCACTAGAAGCCACTTTTTTTGCTCATCCATAAGAAGGAAGCCCTCGTCCATTCAAGTTTTATCATGGGATTGTGGCAATTCAGTCACATCTTCAGTCTCCACTTCTAATTCTAGTCTTCTGCTGTTTCCACCACATCTGCAGTTACTTCTTCCACTGAAGTCTTAAACCCCTCATGGTCATCCATGAGAGTTAAAATCAGCTTCTTCCAAAATCCTGTTAATGTGGATATTTTCACCTCCTTTCATGTGTCACAAATGTTCTTAATGGCATCTAGAATGGTGAATCCTTTCCAGAAGTTTCTCAAATATTTTTCTCAGATCCATCAGAGAAATCACTATTTATGCAAGCTATAGTTTTCTGAAATGTATTTCTTAAATAATAAGACTTGAAAGTTGAAATTGCTCCTTGATCCATGGCCTGCAGAATGGATGTTGTATTAGTAGGCATGAAGACAACATTAATCTCTTTGTACATTTCCATCAAAGCTCTTGGTTGACTAAGTGTGTTGTCAATGAGCAGTACTATTTTGAAAGAAATCTTTTTTCTGAGTAGTAGCTCTCAACAGTGTGCTTAAAATATTCAATCAAACTGTGGTATAAAGAGATGTGCTGTCATCCAGGCTTTGTTGGGCCATTGATACGGCACAGGCAGAGTCAATTTAGCATAAGTCTTAAGGGCCTTAGGATTTTCAGAATGGTAAATAAGCATTGTTTTCAACTTAAAGTCACCAGCTGCATTAGCTCCTAACAAGAGAACTGTCCTTTGATGCTTTGAAGCCAGGTATTGACTTCTCTCTAGCTCTAGAAGTCCTAGATGGCATCTCTTCCAATATAAGGCTGTTTCATCCACATTAAAAATCCATTGTTTGGTGTGGTCACCTTCATCAATTATCTTAGCTAGATCTTCTGGATAACTTGCTGCTTTACCTTGCAATTTTATGTTATGGAGACAGCTTCTTTCCTTAAACCTCATGAAGCAACCTCTGCTATCTTCAAACTTTCCTTCTGCAGCTTTCTTACCTCTCTCAGCCTTCACAGAATTGGAGAGAGTTAGGGTCTTGCTCTGGATTAGGCTTTGGCTTAAGGGAAAGTTGTGGCTAGTTTGATCTTCTATCTGCACTACCAGAACTTTCTCCCTACCAGCAATAAGGCTGTTTTGCTTTCTTATTTTGTGTGTTTACTGGAGTAGCACTTACAATTTCCTTCAAGAACTTTTCCTTTGCATTCACAACGTGGCTAACTCTTTGGTGCAAGAGGCCCAGGTTTCAGCCTATCTCAGCTTTCAACATACCTTCCTTACTAAGCTTTATTGTTGCTAGCTTTTGGTTGCAACTGAGAGACAGGCAACTCCTCCTTTCACTTAGACATTTAGAGGCCGTTGTAGGGATATTAACTGGCCTAATTTCAATAATGTCGTGTCTCAGGGAATAGGGAGACCCAAGGAGAGGGAGAGAGATGGGGAATGGTTGGTCAGTGGAATAACATCAAAGATCACTGATCCCAGCTCACCATAACAGATATAATAATAATGAAAACTTTGAAATGTTGTGAGAATTACCAAAATGTGACATAGAGACATGAAGTAAGCACACGCTGTAGGAAAAATGGCAGTAATAGACTTGTCTGACACAGGGTTGTCAAAAATCTTCAATTTGTAAAAAATGCAATATCTGCAAAGTGTAATATAGCGAAACGTAGTACAATGAGGTATACCTGTAGGTGGAACCATTAACAGTGTTTATTTCTGGGTAGTAGGAGTGTGAGTGATTTTATTTCCTTCTTTATGCTTTTCTGCATTTCTAAAAATTGAGCTATCCCAGCAGAACGCTCCCCACAAATAATCTGTGGTGTGGGCTTCTCACAGAGCAGTCATATAAGCCTCCAAAGACCTTCACGATTGGGAAACTGAGAAGAGAGAAGAAGTAGGAAGATGGAAGATGAGTGGATCTGTGCATCTGTCTACAGACAAATGGGTGTTCCTGGGGCTCCTGTAGACACCACATCTCTACCCCACTCTCTTTTTAGTTTTGCTTTCATTGTGACTCACTAGTGAAAAAGGCAGACCTGTGGGGAGAAGTCCAGGTTGGGTTTGCTTCCCAGGAGAAATTGCTCTACTCTGGAGAGTCCCCCAACGTTCCCAACCTCTGCTGCCCAAGCCTTCTCATAAATCCTTTTACCTCTCTACAGATTAAATGGTTGGCCCCTGCTGGGTTGAGACTACCAAAACCCTGATAAAATGTCCTTGACGTACACTGAAGAGAATATAAAAAGGCTTGTGGTTGCAGTGTGCCCTAAGTAGACCCATGCTGTCTGGTTATTCGGTAGATAAAGTTAGGAAAAGCTTTGAAGTGTCCAAAAGGCAGAGACAGGGAAGTGACTCACAGCTCAGGAGCGGTGCATTCTGGCTTCCATGGCCCTTTGTTCTGTGCTGCTTGGTGTCTGTGTGAGTCTCAGGGGGTGAAACCTCAAACCTCAGGCAACCTGTCTGCTTTTCTGACCCCCATTGGAGGTTCTCAGAACTCAGGTAGAACTCCCTTAGAAAATACTATTGCAGTTTTAGTGTAATTTAACTATCAAAAACCTTTGTTATTAAAAAACCCAAAACCTTTATTATATTAAGTGTAATAAAATATACATGCACTAATATAGCACAAATAGATTGGACTGAATAATATTAAATAAAGCAAAGGAGAAAAAAAGAAACTTTAAGTCTTAAAAGCTTTGGGCTATAATTTCTTAAATTGGTAATTCTATTTTAGTCTTTCCACCTGATTAAAAAGAATTGAGGACAAAGTGCCACATTAACATGGCTTCATTGCTCACAAAACGTTGTAATGACGATAAATCATTATCCTCTCTGCTTCATTTCTGGGGAGAACAAAAAATAGCCCAAATCATCCTTTTTAAAGCCTCCTGAAGCAAACACTCAACTCTCTTTCTGTCTTGTCCTTTTTAAATGGGGACATGGCTAGTTCCATCATTCTGTCTCCTCTATGGCATTATTATAACACACCTCCATCATTTCCACTGATCACCTTGAATGATAACTACAGTATTTGTTCCTGCCTATCTCTCTTTCCTCTTGAAGGCAAGGATCATGCCAGAAAAAACAGATAGAATAATGTAAAGCTGTGACCCCACAATTTGGAAGTAACATTTCACTGAGACAATCTTGTCCCTCTTCAGAGTCCTGGATGCACATTTGTATGAGAATGAACATGTTGGTTAAAGAATCGTTCCATCCCAATGCATCTGAGTAAACAGCCGAAACGAATTTTCAGCTGAGTTTTTACAATGCTGATTTGCAAGCTCTTTGCTTCCATTAAAGTATTGTGAAAGTGCAGGTTAATTTATTATGAGTAATCACACCCATTCTCTGTAGCACTTTGTCCAAAGAAATCTAGCCCAATATGGTAACATTAGAACAATTTCTTCGCCTCACATTTTCCCTTGGAAAATAAAGAGAACATAGAACCATTCCGCTTCACTCCCAGAGGAAGGGCAGAGCAGTTCCCGAGGCCCTCAGGACACCAGCTGGTTGCAATCTTTCCTTTTTAGGGACCTGGTGTTTTCTGGCCCAGGGACAAAGCACATTTATTTCAGATGGATCAACACTGTCACCCAGTGGGCAGACAGTGAGGCAGGCAGACTCTGACCACCAGTATTTGACTAGGAACCTGTTTATTTCAGGTGATCAGGATTAATTGTTTATGTTCATTCTCTTACAGGGAACTAGGATGACCTCAGCTGACAAGTCTTTGATTTGGATGTCACGGGTGACTGCAACTGAAGGAAGACATACATTTTCATTGTGCTTATGCTTTTTTTTTTTAAGCCACTAGAGAATTTATAGGAAGCGCAGACTATAAACCAAATAAGCATGTCTGCCAAGACTCCAGGATCAAATAGGCTTGCAGGAGCAGGGTGATGTTTGGACGCTTACCAGGTGCTGTAGCAGGACTCCCCTACCACAGAATAAGACTCATTGTTCATAGTGACTGAGATGTGTCTTTTGAAAACTGAAGATAGATTTGTGTATGTGTGGATTAAAATCTCAGGAAATAATTTGCTTTACTGTAGTGAAATCAGTGGATGAGCTACTCTTGTTTTCTCTATTTTGTATATATCTCAGAAGACATGTATGGGATGTGGCCTCTGTCCCATCTCATTTGTACTGAGTCCCCTTCTCTTCTCTAAGCTGTCATTTAACACTTGCAACAAGCTGGCTTACTTTTCACATTGAAGTAAGTGGCTCTGTGCCTTCTTGCTAAATATACATTTAAATTAGTTTCTTCTCCCCAGCTGGAACTCATCAACAAACTGAAAGCATTCATCTGGTATCATTTTACACTTTTTAAGCATGTCCAAAGTAGTGGAGGCTGAGACTTTACCTTTTGTAGGAGCTCTAGAAGAGTCTTGATTAAAGCAAAATCTCTGGGCTGTACACGCTGGCCCACGCCTGTAATCCTAGCACTCCAGGAGGCTGAGTTTAGAGGATTGCTTGAACTCAGGAGTTCAAGACCAACCTGAGCAAGAGTGACACCCCTGCCCCAAATCCCCCCATATCTACTAAAAATAGAAAAATTAGCCAAGCATTGTGGCATGTGCCTGTAGTCTCAGCTACTAGGGAGGCTGAGGCAGGAGGATTGCTTTAGCCCAGGAGTTTGAGGTTGTTGTGAGCTACAACGATGCCACTGCACTCTACCCAGGGTGACAGAGTGAAACTATGTCTCAAAAAAAAAAAAACAAAAATACACATGAATAACTTAGCACAGTGCCTGGCCACATAGTTAAAAGCCAATAAACATTAGTGTTACCATTATCATAATTTTTACAATGACAGCCATCATTTGCATTATTCTCCAAATGCAGCTCTCATAAAGTACCTCTAGACTAGCAGATAAAAATCATGGTGTTTGTTTTTTTTTTGTTAGCTAAAAGGGTCCTGAGAGATCATCCAGTCACTCCTTCTCATTAAAATCACCCAGAGAAGATTTAAAAAACACTGATACCCCAGTGTAGCCAGACAAAAGAATACTTATATGAATCCTTTTAGATAAAATTCTAGAAAAGGCAAATTTAATCTATAGTGACAGCAGATCAGTGGTTGCCTGGGGATGAAGTTGGAAGGACTGACAGCTAATGGGCCAAAGGAAACTTTTTGGGGTGATGGCCATGTTTCCCATCTTGATCGTGGAGGTGCTTGCACAGGTATATGCATTTGTCAAAACTCATCACAGCTGTTCACTTAAAATGAGCTCAGCACACTGTGTGTAAACTGTATCATAATAAAGAGAATACTGATGCTGAGTCTCACCCACAGAAATGCTAATTGTTTGAAGGAGAGGCCCAGAAATTATTATTTTTTTCAGGTACTCAGGGCCTCAACCAGGGTTGAGAGCCAATGATCTAATCCAGTCTTCCCCTCTTGCAGATAAGAGTAATCCAAACAAATACAGCTGGTTATAGTGGAAGGTCAAAGACTAAAAACCAGATCTCCCAGCTCCTTGTTTTCCAAACCTTACCTTACAACATTTCATCTGCCTGGAACCTCTTTCTTCTCCTCCTTCTCATCTCTCTCTGTTAAAATCCCACCCACATTTAGGGCCCGGTATGAGACCCGGCTTTGACCAATAACATGACCAATAGCATGCTCCATAACATTTGAGGCCAAGCTTTAAGAAATGTACAGTTTCCATCTTCACCTTTTGGAACATTCCTTCTTCAAACAGACACCATGTTGGAAGAACCCCAGGCAGCTACGTGGAAAGCTATGATACTTCTCACAAAGCCTCGAGCTGTGGCTCTCCCCACTGGATTAGGAGCTCCTTGGCAGAAGGGATTGTGGCTTATTTTATTATTGATTGATTGAGTGAGTGAGTGAGTATATCTTTAGGATCCAATACTATGTTGGTCACAGAGCAGACAGTCAATAAATATTTGTTGAACTGAAAAATTGGTGGAAGAGAATTAACATTTATTAAGTGTCTACAATGTGCCAGGAATTGAAACAAGCACTTTGTGCACATTGTCTCACTGAATTTTTACAATAATTTTATGAGTTATAATTTCCTCCTTTTTTTTGAGACAGAGTCTCACTCTGTTGCCCTGTGTAGAGTGCAATGGTGTCATCGTGGCTCACTGCAGCCTCAAACTCCTGGGCTCAAGCAATCCTCCTGCCTCACCCTCCTGAGTAGCTGGGCCTACAGGCACGCACCATGATGCCTGGCTAAGTTTTCTATTTTTAGTAGAGACGGAGTCTCACTTTTTCTCAGGTTGGTCTCAAACTCCTGAGCTCAAGCAACCTCTGGCCTTGGCCTCCCAGAGTGCTAGGATTACAAGGAGCTACACCAGCAATTTCCTCCTTTTGAAAGGGAGGAAACAGGCTCAGAGAGGCTTAGTAATTTGCCTAAAGTCACATAGCAAGCAAATAGTAGAACCAAGGTTTGGACTCAGATCTGTTAGTTTTCAAAGTCCATGCTACCAAACTAGTCTGTCGCACTGATGGTAGTTATTCTACTGGGACTTAAATTATGGATTTTTAGGTACCCTTATTTCCTCAACTAGGTTATAAGCTTCTCAAAGTTGAGAATTAAATTGTAGCACTTAAAACAATTTCCATATGAACTCATGAGATGGATGATTGGCCACCTCAGTTTTAACAGAGTATCCAGTTTTTAACTTCATTAGAGTAACAGAAAGGATAGTCCAACAGTTATAAGATTTGCCAGTTACAACCTGCAGTTATAAGAAGATCTGTAGTCAAGGGTTATCACAGAAGGTTGTGATTTGAGTTGAGCTATCTCTGCACTCTCTCTAGCCTGCTGTTGACTCTGTGAATGATCTCCAAGTCATGCAAGCATCATACACAATCAGTTAAAAGAGTCATATATCTCAAAGCACATACCAAAAACATTCCTGGGATGATATTGTGCCTTTGAACCAGAAGTGGACAATTGCTGCCTGTAAATTTAGATGCGGAAGTGATGTTGTATTTGAGCAATCGAAAGGAATCCAAATGACTCTACAAGAAAAAAAAAATTGAGTTGCAAAGATATTAAATTCCAGGCAACAAATACACCATTGGCAGTATTTGCATCCTTGAACCAAAAATTCTAAACTCTATCCCTGCTACTCCATTAAAAATGCTTTCAAAAGCTCACCAAAGACCTCTGTGTTGCCGGGGGACATTTTCATTTTTCTTACATTACTTGGCCTCTTTATGGCATTTGAAATCATTGAATGGACCCTCCTTCTCCAGCTCTCTGCTGGGCTTCTCTGGCCCCTGTCTCTTGCATCTTCTTCCTGTTTCTCTAAGCCTTCCTTGCCACTTTTCACCATGCACAACTTTTTCCCCACTTGCCTTCTAGATATTTACTGTACTATTAATAAAAGCTGCGATCTTGTCGCCTGCCATTCAGTCTCTTCACACACTCCCTGGGTGACCCATAATTCTAACTACCATGTTAGAATTTATGTCTGCCAAATGACCAAATGTCTACCAAAGCTACTGCTCTCCTCTGAGTGCCAGACCTGTGCACGGAATTGCCTGTTGCTCGACGGCTCCATAGTGATGTTACTCAGGTACCTCAAACTCAACCTGTCCTGCCTGAACTTTTCATCTTTTTCTTCAGATGTTCTTATGGTGGATTAAAGATGGCTGTAAATTCTTCGCCGCTCCACCCATCCAGAGATGGGATTCTGTTTTTACTCCCCTTGAATCTGGGCTGACCTGTGACAGGCTTTGACAAATAGCACATTGCATAACTTCTGAGACCAGGCATTAAAAGATGCATAGTTTCCATCTTCACCTCTTGGAACATTTGTTTCTTCAAACAGACACCATGTTATGAGGAAACTCGAGCAGCTACATGGAAAAGCCCTCGTAAGAAGAATGGAGACCCCTGGCCAACAGCCAGAACTGAGCTCCCACATGGCAGTAGCGCCACCTGCCAGCCCTGTGAATGAGGCTCTTTTTGAGGCTACTCTCCAGCCACACTCAAACTGCCCCAGCTGTTGCTACGTGAAGCAGAGTCAAGCCATCCCTGCTAAGTCCTGAGCAGGGCCATAAGTAAATATATGGTGGTTATTTTAAGCTTCAAAGTTCTGGGGTGGTTTCTTATGCAGTAATAGATAACTGAGACATTTCTCATCGTCCTCTGAATTCTCTATCTCAAAAAATAGTGCTGCTGTTCTTCTAATTGTCCAAATGAGAAGCTGAGAGACACCGAAAGCTCTTCTCTCACGTAACACGTCAAATCTTACAGAGTCTCACTTCTATTAATAACTATCACTTGTACCCAGCATCCTTGTCCATTCTCACTGTCGCTGCCTGATCATTTCTCACCTCGTTAAATGCAACAGGTCTCCCTGTCACTCTGACCTTTTCCCTGTCATTCTGTCAAAAACGATCCTTTTAAAAGATAAAATCTCTTTATGTCACTTGTATGCTTAAAATCTTTTAATGGCTGGGTGCGGTGGTGTACACCTAAAATCCCAGCTGCTGGGGGCCTGAGGCAGGAGGATTACTTGAGCCCAGGAGTTGAAGGTTACCGGGAGCTATGATCATGCCACTGCACTCCAGCCTGGATGACAGAGTAAGACCCCATCTCTAAAAAAAATAAAAATAAGAATAAAAAATTTTAGAAATCCTTTAATGAATTCTCCTACTTTTCAAGGACAGTTCAAATTCTTTATCAAATCTCACCATCAGGCTTCCAGGAACCTGTCTAGCTGCCAGCTCCCTCAACATTCACCGCCCCCCCCATCCAATCCTGACTTATTTCCCATCTCCCAGATTCAGCCGACTAACTCCTATCCTCTTGCTCTCCAACATGCAGTTTTCCAACATGCCATCCAAAACGCAGAGTGCGGGAGATGTCTTCCACCCAACTCCCAATGGTCCTATAAGATGCTTCTTGCCCGAACACTCTGTTTGCACTTCTGACCCAGCCTTCATCATACCATGTGGTGACCAGTCTCTGAAGTGTCTTTTCCTTGAGGATAAGATCAGATTCGAATTCATTTTTCTCTCTCCAATTCCTATCATGCTGCCCAGCATGTTGCAGGAGCTAGGGAAATGTTTGTCTGAATTAATACATAGAACTGTGCTATCAAAAATGCTTCTTGGATTTATCATCTCCAAGGAGATATTCCTAGTACGATGAGTGTATTTCTTCATGGTTAAAAGGGTTCAGCCAGGCATCGCAGTCTTCATCAGCTGAGCGTAACACGAAGCCTCTCGCATGCCTCCTGCCTCCATGGGTGAGCACTGCATTCCCGAGGCGCTGCATATGAGCCATTCTTCCCAATCCATTCACCTCATTTGCTCCACTCTTGACCCCCTGAGCTGCTGGCTTTTCTACTACACACCAGTATGTGGCACGGCGCAGTGCTTAAGAGTGCGCGTCCTGGAGTGAGACTGCCTGGTCCACAGCTCAGCCCCACCGCTTCCAGCTGCGAAACCTTGGACAAGTAACCTAATTGTCCCTGTCTCAGCTGCTGACCCATGCTCAATGGTCTCATGCAGAGTGCCAGCCATTTAGGGTTCTTTTGAAGATTAAATGATACTCCATGTAAACAGTGGTCACAACACAGGAAGTGCTCAATAAGTATTTGCTCTCTTGATCTTATTCCTACCTTGCCGTTTCTGATCAGTGCAGCAAACATACTGCTTACTAGGTGCCAGGCAAGGGGTGGGGGTACATAATAAGACCCCTCCTATACCCAGGGATATCATAGCCTGTGGGATTTGATGCACCTTGTCATCTCAGTGAGGAGTGTGACTCCTCTGGACTGTGATTCTGCCCTCCTATCCACTCACCTTGTCTGTCTCTTCAGATGAAACCTAGCTCAGCTCACAAGCCTGTGGTCCTAGAAACACCTCCAATGAGACCAAGGAAGAATTGGCAGTGACCACGGCCATCAGAATGAGGGGCCAGTCGCTCACTCATTGGTTCCTTTATTCATTCAACAAATATGTTTTAAATGTGGACGGTGAGCTACGCCCAAGAATAGGTGCTGGGGCCACAGTGGTGAACAAGACGCAGACTTGCCATCGAGAAGCTTCCAGTCTATAGGCAGAGGATTCCAGCTTCAAGGCAGGCTGGGAAGGGGGGGCTGTCCTCCCTGTCTTCCCCAAACCCACCACACACCCTCTGTGGCTCAGGCTACCCTTTTAGGGGCTTTGTCTACACCCTGATGCTACCACCAGAGTACGTGGTGAATTCCCACTACTGTTCAGCTTCCAAGTACAGCTCAATAATTTCACCACCATGCAGGCCTTGTGGTTCCCTGGGTAGATGGGATGAAAGAGAACAAAGGCAAAGCCAAGGCTCTGGTCCAGCCAGGCAGCCCTTTTGGAGGAGACTAGAGTTCTTGGCTAAGTTGTCCATATTTTATAATGTTTTTCATTCTTATTTGTATTCCCTGTAGGTTCTTAGTTATGAGAACATTCCTTTCCTTTTTCTGATGTGAAAAATAATCTACTTTCTGGAAGTTTAGGGTACTCAGCCATTTATGCCCAGATTCTCTTTCTTCTACATTCAGAGTTAAAAAATGACATATCACCTCCTTGCAAGGTTGCTATCAACCCTTCTGGACACAATATTTCCTTAGTCAAAATTTACATTTTAAATTAATTTGTTTGTTTATGCTCTGCATTTTTAGCAAAAAATCTGATGTGGAAGCAAGTATAGTGTAAGAGAAAATTATAAATTGAAAAAAATATAATCCGAAAATTTCAGTATAAAACAAAGCTCTAGATCCAAAAGAAGAAATGGATTTCTGATAAGTGGTCTATAAGTTCTTGCCCTTTTATTATAGTTCACTCTTAGACTTTGTACTTTCAGGAAAAGTGAAAAGAAAAACAAGGTGGGCACCAAAAATCTCCTTACCAGAGGGGAGGAAACATACAACATCCTCATGGGAAGTAAAGCTTTTCTAGCTTCTCATTCAGAGAGATGATTTTCACATTGGGCTTCACACAGGGGATATCAGGCCTGTAGCAAATATTGTAACATCCCCCAAAAGGAGCTCAGGGTGTATTTAAGGCAACACCCTAAAAGGCAACTCAATGAGAGCAGTCCAATACTTTGACACAGCCCAGGCTTTCAGTTCTCACATGCTTCAGCCTGGTGAAAAGCAAGACCTGGGCTCTCTAACCCATCCCCAGGGGTTGGGATGGGGAGCTGGACAGGCAGGGTGGGGACAGCCCCAGTCGGAGTGGGCCTCAGTGTCATGCTAAGGAACATGGACTCGACTCAGAGCGAAGTTCCTGGAGGGTTTCAAGCAGGGGAACAATGCAGTCATGTTCATATATTTAAAAAAACACCCTGAAGTGGATAGGAAATATCGGAGGGAACAAGACAGAAGCAGGGAAAACCGCTAGAGAGGAAATTGGAGAAAACCAGGTGGGAGGTGATGAAGGCCTAAAGTATGCAGAAGCAGCGGGATTGGAAAGAAGGGGCAGTTAGAAAAAAAAGTCACAGTGATAGAATCCATAAGGCTTAGTGACTTATGAAATGTAGAAGGTTTCATGAGTGGCTACTGAGATCAACTGGTAGTGGCTACTTAGAGTAAAATCAGAAAAAAAAGAGGTTAGGGCCCAATCTAGGCTCCCTTGAAAAGAATGATGGATTAGTAATGTCCACCAGGGATGCAGAACGGGATTACGTAGATACACGACTGGTATCCACCATTCCTGTTATTTGGCAGAAGAAGCATTAAAATGAATTGTGTTTCAAAAAGTGAACAACTGTGTAATTCCATGAAGATCTAGAACAGACAAAACTAATCTATGATGATAGAAGTCAGTGGTTACCTAGGGATGGTCAGGTGGGTGGGTTATTGACTGAGAAGGTACAAGAGAAACGTTTTTCCATCCTGGAAATCTTCTATATCTTGATCTGGGTAGTGATTACACAGGTGTATACATCCTACTATTAATAACTCATTGAGCTACATACCCTTAAGATTTGTGACCTTTATTACATGAATGTGTACCTCAATAAGAAGGTGGGGGGAAATCCCTTCTACAATCCTCTGTGTAGCTAAGGAAATTTATTACGATGAAACACACAAGTAAACATTTTCCCATAATTTGTCTTTATACACATGACACCCACCTGAATGCAAGGCATGCTTCTAGATCTATTCAGTTCTCTGTATACTCTGGTCACCTCATTTATAGTCTTTTCCCTCTCCTTGGTTGAGAACACACAGATTATGATGATCTGATCCACAGAGGACAGCTGCCTGCTTATAAGGTGATCATACTCCAGGTCTGTCACTTCAGGGATGCTGTGAGGGCTACATCGGCATATGTCCCCTTCCTTCCCACACAATATTCTCCTTAGGACTGTAGGACAAATCAGCTGGGAAGCAAACCATATACCCTTGCTTTCAATGGGAAGAGGAACCCTAGAAAAGAAGTGGTTGGAAATGATGTGAAAGAACTGAAACGACAGAAAGAACATCCCTGAACTGAAAGTGGCTGCTTTGGTAAAGCACTGACATTTAATTTTGGACAGAATTTTATTTGCCAACACACAAAAATACTTGTCAGCCCACTAAGAGAGTTAAATGTAAGCCTTTTCAGCTACGCGGGCACCTATGGCTCTGAAACAAACATAAGCCATGTGTTCAGAGGACCAATTAATCCAAATGATTACAAATAATTAACCAGTAAGAATGATTAATTAGAGTGTTAACAGCAAGAACAATGAGCACAAGGCTGGTCTATAAGATGATTATTAATACTTTTATTCTCTTAGAGATGGAAAATTGAGGGCTCTGGAAATTTAGTAATTTGACCAAAAGCATATACGTAGTAAATAAAAGCTATGATTTGAACCCATGTGGGTTTTTTTCCTATTTTAATACTGTTATCTTGTGGACTCCTGAAGATGAAATACCTATAACATACTTCTTAGTTGGTTTATTATGTCTATTAATAGACTGGATAACCCATGTAACCCAATAGCCAGGACAGAAATCAGGAAGCTAAGCTTGGACCCATCATCTGTCACTTACTCTCAATGTGACTGTAAATCTTCTGACTTCTTTGTGCCTCAGTACTAACATCTGTTATGTACGGGTAAATTCATGTTTCCACAAATCTTCCAGGAAGATTATGAAGCTTATAAAACCAAATTTCATGAATTTTAATTAGCTTAAAGAATTTTTATGAGATGCTAAAATTTGTTTTAAAGTATAATATTTTAATTAACTTATTTAAAACTGGCATTCCTGGGTAGCTAGAAGACTACATTTTATTGTCATTAAAATATTCACTATTGGCTTCAGTTTCTTTACTCTGAAGCTGAGTGTTTTGGACTCAATGCTTGCGTGCCCCCGAAATTTGTATGTTGATGCCCCAATCCTCAAGATATTTGGAGATAGGGCCTCTATGAAAGTAATCAAGGTAAAATGATGTCATAAGGGTGAGTCCATGATCTGATAGGATTAGTGTCCTTATAAGAAGAGGACACCAAAGAGCTGGTTTTTGCTATCTCTGCCATATGAGGACACAGCAAGAAGGTGGACATCTGCAAGCCAGGAAGAGAGTCCTCACAGGAACCAACCTGGTCATGGACTTCCAGAACTGTGAGAAAATTAATTTCTGTTGTTTAAGTCACCCAGTCTGTGGTAAAGACAGACTTGTCAAAGCAGCTCAAGCAGATTAATACACTAAGAAACTTAATGTGATAAATGACCAGTTATGTTTGTTGAAGTCATGCTTTTTGAAATGTCTTGATGCCGCCCTCAGTAGAAACACATTTCTGTGAAAGGATGTTACATACAGCATTTACTTGTCATAAGAATACCCGTGCATGTAAATATAGGGCATTATTTCAGCACTTGCCTTAATGCCCCACCAGATCTGTTTTCAATGTTTTTTTCCTCCTTTTTCAGCAAAATATTTATTAGTGAATTTAGATACAGGCTAACTTAGAAATGGATCTTCTTTTATGGAAAAAAAAGGCAAATAATAGCAGTAGAATATTATTTCTCTGAAATGTTCAGAATCTGATCGGTTTGGTACTAATTACAGTAAAAGTTTATGTATGTTGGTATGTGCATGTAATGGAACAGTTCACATATTCATAAAAATATGAAAAATAATATAACAAACACCCTTATATACACTACCTAGCTTTATCGAATTCATTTACTCCATTTGCTATATATATATATATATATATATTTTGTTTTTTCATTGTTACAGTTTCAGATACAACTGAAGGCCCCAAGGACCCCTGCCTGATTTCAGTCAATTTTTTACCCTGATTTTGGTTTATGTCATTCTCATGCATGTCATATAAATGTATAATAATTCATAATCTATCAGGATTAGGATTTTTATTTGCAAGCAGAAGAAACAAACTAGTTAATTTAAGCAAACAAAGAAAAAAGAGTTTATTAGAGAACTTGGAAAATCTTTTCAAGAGTGGAAGACTCAGGCCTGCAGGATCCACTGCTAGGGCAAATGTCCCTAATCATGCTGTAGAATGTGTCCAATAGTGACACCACAGCCTCAGCTGCTGGGTGGACCCTACAGTTGGTGCTGCTGACCCAGGACCCTGCTGTGGGAACCACAGCCACTGCAGCCTCTGGAAGCCACATGCTGCTACTGTCCTTCCTCCCAGGACAGCCCCTGGGCAGCCCCTGAAGCTGGATGAAGGGCTGGGGCAGGTGCATCTGATTGGTGGAGGCTAGGTCATGTGCCTGGGCCCTAGCTGCAGGGGAGACTGGAAATTAAGAATCTGGCATTATCAGCTTCTATTGTGGGAGTGGACTCTGCCTCCGCAGGTAGGGGAGTCCTCACACACAGGAGGGAGGTGTAGATGCTACATGGTCAAAGCAAATGGCAGTTGTCCACAACAAACCATTTATACATTCTCTTGTATAAGAGATATACATACTTATAGGTAGTTTCCCATTTTTCTACTATTGCAAACTGCTGCAATGAAATTTTTGTACATTTCCTAGGGTATAGAGTTTCTCAGGATTACAATATATTTGCTTCTTCAACTTCACTAGGTATTGCCATATTGTTCAGCAAAGAGTCTATTTGCCAATCATATGTTTTGCTAGTATTTTCTCCCTATCGGCTTGTCTTTTTGTTTACGGTGTGCTTTTATTGTACGGGAGATTTTCATTTTAATGTAAACTGATCAACCTTCTCTCTTATGGTTGCATTTTTTTGTGTGTGTTTGATTTAAGAACTTATTTTCTACCTTGAGATGATAAAAAATATTTTCCTTATGTTTTCTTCTAAATGTTTTTTTGTTTTTGTTTTTGAGACAGAGTCTCACTCTCTTGCCTCAGGCAGAGTGCAGTGGTGTCATCGCAGCTCACCACAACCTCAAACTCCTGGGCTCAAGTGATCCTCCTGCCTCAGACTCCTGGCTAATTTTTCTGTTTTTTGTAGAGATGGAGTCTTGCTATGTTGCCCAGGCTGGTCTCAAATTCTCGGCCTCAAGTGATCTTCCCACGTTGGCTTCCCAAAGTGCTAAGATTATAGGCATGAGCCACTGTGCCCAAGCTTCTTTGAGCAATTTTGAAAGTTTGAACAAATGTTTTAGAGCTGCCTCCCACAGTGCCTGCTCCCTTCGTTATTGCAGATTTTTAAGGATT
Organism: Avahi laniger; assembly: GCA_963575035.1. Taxonomy (NCBI): domain Eukaryota; kingdom Metazoa; phylum Chordata; class Mammalia; order Primates; family Indriidae; genus Avahi; species Avahi laniger. The sequence continues at coordinate 10,965 of CAUYSK010069000.1, read as the reverse complement.
GGTTAATTTTGTTACTTGCACACAGTTCTGGCCTGGAGTCAAGGGGCCATAATCTGGCCCCAACCCTGCCTATTGCCTCTGTCTTCCACGAAACCAAGCTGCTTGGCATTCCTCTGATTTGCCTGAACATCCCTCCTACAGGACTTCGCTCAAATTCTTGCTCTGTTGCTCACTAGCTGTGTCTTTGGGAAAATTACTTAACTTCTTTGGGTTCAGTTTCTTTAGCTCTAAAATAGGGATGGGGAGGACAGAGAGGGATTAATTATAGTTACCCCTGAGATGTGTCATGAACATTAAATGAAATCCTGCAAGCACAGTGTTTAACACGGTGCCTAGTGTATAGTAAGTGTTCAGTAAATGCTAACCATCCCTGATATGGTTATTTTTATTACTGCCCTTCTCATCACTCATCTCTCCACCTAGAATGCTTTTCCTCCCTGCTTGATACCCAAATTCTCTCCCATTACTCAAGACTATAGTCAACTATTTCCTAAAAAATCCTTCCTTTCCAAAATACTCTCCCTCCCCAAAACTTCTTAGCATTCTATCTATATATAATAGCTCTGCTAGCATTTTCTTCCTTATTTTCCATTTATTAATAGTATACAGTACATCTTACGTCTTCCTGCAGACCTGAAGCCTCAGATGACAGGGGCCGAGTCTTTATGTTGCTGGCTGTGCTTGGCCAACAGCAACATAAAGCAGGTGACAGCTACTGGTTGCGTGAATTCATTGCATGTCCAGGTGTCTGTCTGATGGCACTGTTCTATTTAGCCGCGTTAGTGAGGTAAAATGGCAAGACTTCAGATACAGGAAACCTTTCCCTCACTGTATTTACAACTTTTCTTTAAATTTATGGTCTTCACCAGATGTTACTGAAACGATATTAGGTTTGGGATTCTCAGCTCCTGGGGCCCTTGGCAGATGTGTGCCCAGCTGTTTGCAGTACTGTGTGGTGGGAGGGGGTGAGACGTCTCCTCTGGCTTCTGATGGCTGCTGTTAAGTGGAGAGACCAAACCAAACTGCTCCTCCAGGGTCCCCCTCATTCTACCTAGACCTGGACACAGGTGACACCAAGGCTTTCTCCACCTGAGGTAGGAACCATCCCTGTTTGCCGGTTCACCCCAGAGATACAAAAGCATAGAGAACCAAGTTTTTTATGCTGATGAAGAAAGCAAGGGCACATTTCCCTCAGAAGAACAGGTATGAGAAGAGCAGGAAAAGCAGTAACTTGTGGCGCTTATATACTATCACCAAGCATAGAGGAAGGAATTTTCAGCATAGGATCAGTTTTAAAGAAGCATTCACTAAAGGGGTGAAAACAAAGTGAGTCTTGATTCCTGATGGATTCGAATTCCAGTGCTAAATGGGAGGCCTCGTAGGAAGCAGATTGAAGAGAACTCAAATGCTTGAATCTAGGCATGCAAGTTTGTTTCAGTTTTAGGAAAGATTTTTCATTGATTACATGAACGTGGCAAGTTCTTAGCTCAGTCTGCTTAGAGAGAACCCTTGTGTCAAGCAACTTAACAACGGGCATTGCTCAGCATCTGCAAGTGGACTGAATGAGATGTTTACGTAATGCCCTTTCAAACATGAACTGGACTATGAACTATTAAGACAAATGAGGCTGGTTACCGGAAGGACTGATTGCTGGCTGGGGTCCTCTGGGTGCGACGGAGAGGTGAAGGCTTAAAGACACCCTTCAGCTCCAGGAAAGTATTTCGGTATCGAAGATACTCCTTCTCTTTATCTTTTTCCTTTGCGCCTTGTTTCAGAGAAAGTTTTGCTGATGAGACTTCTTGTTTCCTGACTACTTTGTTTGGAAACATGGGCATTTTGCAAATGTGCAGTGATTCCATTCCTGAAATGTAAACAGAATACATCCCACTGAACAGCCTTAGTAGAACGAGGCATCCGCAGGCTGAGCTGTAGGGGTCGAGTTGCCTGCTATAGTCTGGACGCTCCTTCGTACATTTACAGAAGTTCCTTTCTGAGGGTTCTTTTCTTTTAAATGCACCTTTTGGTCTGCTCAGAGGATACATGGCATCTATGTAATAAGCAAGGAATATTTCTAGGCTATCAGAAAATCTAATCCATAGAAGTTGTGCTTACCTTGTGCCAGGAAATGAGCCGAGAACTCTAAATACATTATCCCATTGAATTAAGTACTCCTATGAGTTGAGTACTCTTATTTTCATGATAAGATAGGCAAATTCAAGTCACACAGCTAGACAGAGGCACAGTCAAGCTTTGGACAGGTCTATTTGATTCTTAAGACTATGCTTTTCCCATGCTGTGTATAGATCAGTACTTCCCAAACTATTTTTTTAATCACATAGAAAACTACAAACTGTAAAGCCTTATATATATTCTTATCATAGAAAATGTGGTATTTAAAAAAGAAAATATGTTGTATTTGTGCAGCACAGTGGGATAAATTTACTAGGCAGCTTGTAAGTGGAGGCCACGATCTCAGGGGCTTAATCACCCAGCCTAGCTGGGCAGCTCTGAGGGCTGAGAATTTCCATTTCTTGGTTCCTGTGTAAAACATTTGTGGCATAACCTTTGGGAAACTCTGCTGTATGCCACTGTATGTAGCAAACTACCTCTTCAAATGGAGGCGCTTGCCTTTGGATTTAGCATGTAGCAGATGCTCGTTATTTACAGGTTCCACATTTATGAATGTGCCTACTTGCTAAAATTTATCTGTAATCCCAAAGTCAGTATTCATGGAACTCTCGTGGTCATTTGCAGATATGTGCAGAGCAGTGAAAAATTTCAGTTGCCTCTTGTGCATGTTCCCAGCTGAAGTGGAACAAGCCTATGCTCTGCCTGATTTCAGCTCTCAGACTGTAAATAAGCATCCTCATCACGGTCTATTAATGTCAGGTTTTTTGCATTTTTGTGCTTTTTGTTGGTGATTTTGCTGTTTCAAATGGCCTGCAAGTGTCATACGGAAGTGCTGTCTATGTTCCTAAGCTCAAGAAGGCTGCGATGCGCTGTAAGGAAAAAATACATGTGTTAGATAAGCTTCTTTCAGGCATGAGTTACAGTGCTGTTGGCCATGAATTCGATGTTAATGTATCAACAATATATATTAAATAAGGTGTCTTTAGACAGAAACACACATAAAATAAGGTTACAATTGACCAACTGAGGACCCTGTGAGCCACCCCTGGGAGCAATGGTTCAGTACTCAGTAAGTTAGCATTTGCAGAGACTTTATAGAACCTAACTTCCATGAATAAGAAGAATAAACTGTGTTGTATCATCAGTCAAGAACTGAAACTGTAATAGGCTCTGTAATTAACCACCAACTATGAGTCGATATTGCAATAGCACATTCTAACATGAAGACATAGACCCTTCTCAATGCAGCAAGCAGATAAAAGACAAGGACTGAAGTTTTGGTGGGGAGGTCGAGGGGTGATGGTTGAGGGGTGAGAAGATTTTCTAATCCAAAAGATGAATATGAAAGCACCTCTCCTTATAAAAACACAGAAGTCATCAAATAGATTCTCTTCTCCAAAAAGAGAAAGGAAACAAAATCAAGCTTTTTCTATTTTCCTACTACAGCCAATCTCCTCAATCCATGCCAAGAATCTGTACATACAGGGCTTTACAGTATTCAAACTCACTACCTCAGGAACCCTGGAGGCAGGAAGTGTTTAAATGTTGGTTTTCTGCAAGTCTGAATGATGGGAACTGGTTATATGAAGCAACACAATGGATTCCATAACTGACCCAATACAAATCTGTAGTGATTCAGCCAGTGAAGGAAAATGTGCTTGACCTTCCTCTGTAGTCTTCTTAATTTGATAGCTGTGGCAACGTCATGCATAGGGCTTATGTCCATTGCTGGATCAAACGTATCTGTATCCACTGGATCTGCTAAACTTGAAGGCTTCAAAACAAGAAGATATATATGTGTGTGTGTATATATATACACACACACATATATACATGTATACACATATATAGAAAGAGACTACTTACTACATGATTAACAAATATCAATTCCATCATTTATTTATTAATTCATTCATTCATTAGATAGGTCATCTAACAAGCATTTATACCATTTATAGGCCAGACACTGTGCCAGAAACAGACTAAAGACATATATAAAAGCCACGTTCTGAGGCTGGGCACTGTGGCTCACCCGTGTAATCCTAGCACTCGGAGGCAGGAGGATCGCTTGGAGTTCCAGACCAGCCTGAGCAAGAGTGAGACCTCGTCTCTACTAAAAATAGAAAAATTAGCCAGGTGCAGTGGTGTGCGCCTGTAGTCGCAGCTACTCTGGAGGCTGAGGCAGGAGGATTGTTTGAGCCCAGGAGTTTGAGGTTGAAGTGAGCTATGATGACATCACTGCATTCTACCTGGGGTGACAGAGTGAGACTGCCACAAAAAAAGAAAAAAGCCATGTTCCCTTGTGAATTTACTGAATGCCACTGAATTATACATTTAAAAATGGTTAAAATGGCAAATTTGGTTATGGATATTTGACTACAATAAAAAATGGAGGAAGAAAAAGCCATTTCCCTATCCTGAAGGAGCTCACAGTCAGTGGAACAACTGAGTGGGTAAACAATTATCCTATAGTACAAGGGCTATATTAGATGTAAGCAGAATGTTACAAGAGCATAAGTAGATAATTTATTGTTTGTAATGTTGAGTTTCTATTTAGCAAAAGAAAGTTTCAAAGGAGTACATCATGAAGACATTAGACTTCTTTTTTTTTATTTCAGCATATTATTGGGGTACAGATGTTTAGGTTACATATGTTGCCCTTGCCTCCCCCCGCCAAGTCTGAGTTTCAAATATGGCCATCCTTTGGGTGGTGCGCATTGCACTCTTTGTGTATGCATATACCCATCCCCTCCTCCCCTCCTGACATTAGACTTTAAAATATATAGTTATAGTGACTATTATGTGTGATCTTTTCACAATAAATTGGGTATATAGAGTAGTCATTTAGGTTGGGATGAGATTTTGTGACTAGGAAAATTGTTGATAGCTTAGTTTTATATATATTCATTAAGTATACATAATTAGAGGAAAATTTACACATTTATGAAATTATGCATAACTATATACTTAACTCATTATCCAGGTGTCATTTGCATAATTTTGGTGCGTTACAGCAGGGCCAGAGGAAGATGTGCAAAAACCAGGAGGAACATGAAGAGAGCACAGGATCCAGTGACCCAGGAAGAGATTATTGAGGGGGATGGGGAAGGTTTTGAGGAATTTGGTCTATAGAAATCAGGCAAAAGTGAGATTTTAACTTAAATCTGGGAAAAATCAACCACATCTAAAGGTCATGGACTTGAAACTCCATTGCATTAATGACTCCAAAAAGGACTCAGAGAACCCATTTGTGGGGTACTGATAAAAATCACTCAAAAATGTGTAACTTAGGTCCAGAGTCTCAGCCTCCAAAATCCGGTGGGTAAATAAACTCCAGAAAAGTTTAGAGTTTAAGTAGAAAGATGAAGTATATCAATCCTATAGTATTGAAACTTTAATGAAGATGAATGGATTTTGAGTTATGGGATAATCTTGTATATTTGTTATGTTTAAAATATTAAAGAGATTTTGGTAAATTACAGAATCTAAGAGATTTCCCTTGGGCTTTTCATTTTAATGCAGTAAACTGATTTTAGGCTTGTGATCATTAAGTTTAAAAGTTTAAGATAATTTGACTAAGTTAAAAAATATAATTGGAATATTTAACAGAACTTGAGATTCCCCCAAATTTACTTTACTTGTTTTACAAAAGTTAAGAACTTGAGAAGATTTTGCTTGTTAGGGTTATAAATATTCATTTGAAGTACTTAAAGGGGAACAAAATATATTAAAATTATAAATACATTTTAAAATATATTAATATAAAGAGTTCATTAAATTGCATATGAATCTAATTGTTAAAGGAAGTTTAGTCAGCTCAATTTGAATTAAGCAAACATTAATCAAGGAAAAAATAAAGATAAGTGTTACCTTAAGTAGACTTTATATACAGAATAAATAGATTTTTAATGGCCTTAAAACTTAATGAAAAGTAGGGTTTTTAATGGGTCACTCTACTAAAACGAATTTTAATTTTAAAACCAAAGGGACTACATTTCTCTATTCACAAAAATATCTTGGACATCAAAAACCTCCCACATAGGCTACGCTTTTTAAAGCCTTTACCCATTACATGTTTACTGCATTGATTAACCACAACCAAGGTGAATCTCTTTAGAGGTTTTCTTTTAATAGAATAAAATTGACAGAAAATTCTCTGAGAGTTGCTAAAAAACACAATTTGTCAGGAAAGAGAGAGAGAGACACACACACACACACAGTAAGTGAAACCGACGAGATGTGATAGTTCACAGGACACTAGCAAGCATGTAGAGTTAGTCTGCCTTGCACATCCAATCCCTGTGGTGTAAGAAGATCCAAGAGGAACAGGTTTGCCTATTCCAATCCCTGTGAGGTATGTCTGTGCTCCCTGCTCCAGTTTCCCAGCTTGCACATTGGTAGATTAGGTAAATTTTCTTCAATTTAGAGGGAGGGCTTACGAAACCCCATTTTGGCCTCAGATCCAAACCACCATCTCCAATCCAGCTCTAGCAGGGAGGCCTATCCTCTCAGTAATAAATATCTTAATTTCTCTTTGGTTCCTTGTATCTGCAATCAGACTCAAAAAGGAGAAAGAGGGAGCAATAGGCACCCCAAACCACCAATACTTTTGTTTCATTCAGTTGTCTTCTTTGGATGGGCTGTGTATATATATCACATGAAGCTGCATTTCTATTTCATTTTTCACTGGGCTTCTTTGTTTGAGTTGAATTATATCACTTATTTGATCTTAAATAATACTTTCCCAATTCCCTTCTTGACTTCATGATTAGCTTAATTTGCAAGCATATTGGGTAGAGTGAGTGTTCTGGGAAGGATAATACACTTGAAAAGCAGCTTGGCTTTCATGTCAGGTCACAGAGAAAGGTGGTCACAGAAGTCTATGGTAGGAAAATAGTTTCTTAAGTGTTAGACATCTATCTGTGAATTATGTGTAAAGCTTCAGAAGTAGAAAACACAATGGTATACTTGTTACAATTGGTGTTTTGGTATGCTAGAGTTAGCCCATCAGATATTCAAGTGAAAGCTCAAATTATTGGGAGAAAATTAAACAAATTAACAAAATATTTTCTTTGAAAATATCATGCTTTAACATTTTCCTTTGGGAATATTGTACAAAGAAAATATAAAACATCTAAAAAACAAAAGAATCCATATTTCAGAAATATTTGAAAAAAGAATAAATTGTCACAGTTGAGAAATTGATTCTCTATTGTTGCTCGCACAACATTGAGTGTTTATTTTTAAGGGGAAAGGATGCTTGGGAAAATTGCTGATTGTAGGAGTTATTTACAGAAGTGACAAAAAGGAACTCCGATGATAACTTCTACCGCTTGTGAATGCAAGAGATAAATATATCAATCTTTATTAAGAAAATAGTACAAGAAGGCTTTTCATGGGTGTGGGGACGTGTCCTCATTCTAAGTCTTTGGAAACTGGTAGATTTCATGACAGAAATGAGTATAAATTATGGTGCTCAAACCTTCAGAACCACAGTCCTTTAATAATTACAATGTTTTTTTCTTGATTTGGTTTCTCTGCTAATATTACACATGATGTTTTCACCTTTGAGATACTTTATATATTTCACAAATATCTTTTTTCTTATTTCAAAGGTAATATATTGAATATAAAAAATTAGGTATACATCCTTTCTATTTAAATCATGTAAGAATATTTTTTTCTTTGACTTAATGTGAAATCATACAGTGCATGCTGTCTTGTCATCTACCTGTTTCCCATATTTAACATACTATGAACATCAAAAAACCTTTGTGGTATTATTTTCTTTAGAAACTAAAGACCTTACATATGAAAAAGAACCAAATTCTTCATGCTGAGAAACAATAACTATAAGCATATTTAATTCCATTTATAAACATTATAAAGAACATTTCTAAATGTTGGTTTATATTAAATAACTAAAGGATAATCACCAGTTTAACAGCGCCAAGTTCTTTCAACAACTTAAGAGTTGAAGATTATCCAACTCGAGCTGAGAGGAGCTACAAAGGCCTGGGCCAGAGGGTGTGGCTCTGCCTTCTTCCATCTAAGACGGAAACCAGCAAGGGACTTCTCACCTGGTAGCGCATGGGAACTACAGGGAGGTAAAATCATTTCCAGAAGGATCCAGCATAGCAAAAAGGGGAAACAGGGCTTGGGAGCTATGTACTAGAAATCATGCCATCTCAGTGCAAGTTTCCTGATTGTTCTCTCCCAGAGCAACACACAGAACTGAACTACAGGGGTGCTGCTAAGTTTGCCTCAGGGAAGAAGGGGAATCTGGAGGCTGCCCCAGTGCAGACTGAGAAGGCAAACGGTTTGACCGAGGTCTAGGACACCTTGAGAGCTAGGGTCAAAAACACAGACTTGGGACAGTCAGGCCCTCATGTCTTCTTTCACACTACACAAATCCAAAACACAGGCAAATGCTAACAACAGCACAAGAACGTCTATGTCTTCAGGTGTCTGTTCCTCAACACACTCTAATCAGGCTTCCACTTCAACCTGTCCCCTGAAATGGCTCTTGCTGAAGTCACCATCAATGGCCTTAGAGACAAATGGACACTTTTTATTTCTCATTTGCTTGGCCATTCTGGAATACTCACCCTGTCACTACTCTCTCGTTTTGAAACTCTTTCCTTTTAGTTTGTGTGTTGTTATCAATTGTAGGAAATAGAAATCTCTCTAGCTACTTGTAAGTACCTAATTATAAAATCACAGAAAGAGCAGGAATGGTCATCTCCAGCTGTAAACTGATGGCTCAGTGTAGCGGCTACCTCTGCCATATCAGCAAGGTGGTGATCAGGAAACTCCACTGGAGCCTGGGACAGTCTACCAAAGCTGTGATTGTTCACATCTCAGTAGCCATGATGTTAGTGACTGGATATTACAATGCTGCCATGGGAAACCCAACTTCTCCGTGATCTTGCTTATCAAAGCAACAAGAAGATGGTCTCAACCTTATTTCCATCTTCCAAATCTCACATTAATGCATTTCATTGGTGGGAATTAATATGCCTCCAGAAATCCATCTACAAAAGAGTCTGAAAATGTAGTTTTCGGCTTTCCAACCTCTGCAGTACAGAAAGGTATAATAGAGGGGATGGGAAAAAACGCAGAGCTCACTGTGCCCTCCACAGTGACATGGTTTTTCTCCTCCTTCTCTGCCTGCTCCTTGGTGTGGGTTAACTTGGCTGTCTTCTTTTCTCATTTTACCTACTCTGACTTGGTGATAAATTCTCCATCTCATCACATAAACCAGAAGACTGTCTATAGATTCTGCCTAATTAACTTGTAGCTTTCATTATTTTCCATTCTCAGTATCTTAGTCCAGTTCATAATATTTTGACTAGATTAGTGCAATAATCTTATAATTGATCTCCCCAGACTATACAATAAAATATTTCCCCAGGAATAGTCAATATAGAACAGTAGTTCTCAACCCAAGTGAGTACATCCTTCCTTGGGGGCATTCAGAAATGTGCACGGGCCTTTTGATTGATGCCACAACTGGCATTTAGTTTGTGGGGATCAGGGATGGATTCTGCAACGTGAAAGATGGTCCTGCATAACTAAGAATTATCCTGTCCCAAATGCTGTTAATGCCCCTTCGAGAAATAAGGATTCCTAGATTGAGGATTTCGTAGACCATTAAATTTCAAAAAATGTTGGGAACCAAAACAGATTGTCAACTTTTAATTTTACTAAGTAAGTACATCAAACAAAATTACTACCATCTTCTACCACTATTGTTTCATAAAAGAAAAGACATTTAATTCCCCAAAAAAACCTTGTACATAAATGTTCATAGCAGTTTTATTCACAATAGCCAAAGACTGGAAACAACCCAAATGTCCATGAACTGATGAATGGATAAACAAAGTGTGATCCATCCATACATTGGAATACTCTCACTCATAAACCATTTTTAAAAACCTACAGATACATGCAATGACATGTATTTCTGAGCAAAAGTAACCAGACAGGACAGAGTGCATATTAGTTCTACTTATATGAAGGATTCTATTTGCAGGAAACACTAGAAATACAAATCTAATTAATAGTGCCAGAGAGAAGATCAGCGGTTATCAAGGCCCAGGATGGGGGAACTGACTCGGAAGGGACACGTAGGAACCTTTCGGTGTGATGGAAATTATCTATATCTTGATCGTGGTGGTGGTTACACAGGTGTATACATTTGCCAAAACTCATCAAGTTATATGCATTTACTGTATAGAAATCATACCTCAATAAAGTGAATTTTTAAAAAGTTAGTATACTACCTCATACTCATTAGGATGGCTACTATAAAAATAAAGCAACAAAAAATAACAAGTGTTGGTGAGGATGTAGAGAAATTGGAACTCTTGTGTGCTATTGGTAGGAATGTGAAATGGTACAATAGCTGTTATGGAAAATAGTGTGGTGGTTCCTCAAAAAATTAAAAATAGAATTACCATATGATCCAACAATTCCACCTCTGGTATATAGCCAAAAGAATTGAAAGCAGGGTCTCAACTGATATTTGTACACTCATGTTCACGGCAGCATTATTCACAACAGTCAAGAGGTAGAAGCAACCAAAATGTCCACTGACAGAAGGCTGGATAAATAAAATGTGATATATCCAAACAATGGAATATTATTCAGCCTTAAAAAGGAAGAAAATTCTGACACATGCTACAAAATGGATGAATCTTTTTTTTTTTTTTTTGAGACAGAGTCTCACTCTCTTGCCTGGAGCGAGTGCCGTGGCGTCAGCCTAGCTCACAGCAACCTCAAACTCCTGGACTCAAGCAATCCTACTGTCTCAGCCTCCCAAGTAGCTGGGAC
>CAUYSK010068998.1:0-18420 GCA_963575035.1 Avahi laniger | reverse complement strand
CACACACTCATACACATTCACAGACACACGCACACCCCTTTTGGGGAGCATATTTCCAGCTCATTTCCAGCCGTTCTGGTCCAAGTCTGCACTTCCCTGCCTGTCGCCTTCTGACGCCGGCTCAGCCCTCCCCCACCACGTGGCGCTAGAGGTGCCCCCACTGGAGAGGTGGGGCCTGCAGGCGAGACGATCACAGGTCATGCATGCAGCAGGTGCTCTGTGGGCGTCAGCCCAGCATCGCTACCCACTCGTTCATGACACCTGCCGTGAGTGCTGTGAACATCCTGTGCGCGTGAGCTCACCCGGGCATGGGGAGGCGCTCATCTTCCCGGGATGGGGCAGCCCTGCAGGCCCCGCCCCCGCCCCCTGCGTCTCCTTCGAAAACTAAGCGCCCAGCGGCCACAGGAGCGAATAGGACAGGCCTGAAGTGCATGCAGGGAGGCCCATGGGCGGCAGACGGGCGGGCGTGGGGCGGAAGCAGCGAGGCCCAGAGTGTGGGAACAGAAAGGAGAGGGAGCCTGGGCGGACCCCGGCCCAGTGCAGGGTTTACTGGAACCCACCCTGCCGGCAGCTTTCAAAAGGAAAGAACGTAAGACGTCTCTTCGGGCAACATTTGCAGAACATTCCACTCTGGGGCTTAGCATGTCGTGGAGATGAACAAGATACGGTCCTGCCACTCAAGGAGCTTACGACCGCCGGGGGACCCGGCTGGCTGGGCGCTGACTCTGGGGTCCTCGCTCCGCAGCAGAGGGAGGGAGGGAAGGATGCCACCCTCTCGGCACAGAGTCCTGGCGGCTTATCTCTGGCCTCCTAACGGGAAGGGGAGGTATTTACGAGGGCGCAGTCCAGCCCTGGCCGGCGGCCAGCTCACATCCTCTGCACAGGGCGGCCTTTTTTCAGACTTCCACGTTCCATTGAGCTGGAGAAACACATTTCTGATGCAGAAAAAAAAAATACAAGTGAAAATAATGATTTTAATAATTAGGTTAGCATGGCTTAAATTAGAAGGAGTGGACACCGTCTTCCGCGAGCTCCTCACTGAAACAAACAAACAAAACGTTCCCTGGACAGAGATGAGCCTGAGTCTGCAGACCTGGGGCTTCCCCGGGGAGATATCGACGCTCACGGGCCTTTGGGAAACGATGGAGAGTGACCTATTAAAAACTAGTTTCAACAGTTATGTATCTTGATTTAGTCCAAGCCCACTTTTAGAAATGTATCTGAAGGAAAGGAGGGAGCAAGAATAAAAAAGTTCTGCACGTGAAAATGTTTGTGCCGAGGGTTTTGGAGCAGAGAAGACGCGCCTAGAGTCTGCGGCGGGGGCGCTATATAGAAGCAGAGAGGTATTCTTGAAAATAGAAAATAAAAGAACCGCGCCATGCTTATAATTCCACAAGTGATGCAAGCAGATTGCATTAGGCGTGTACGAAGAATGGAGGGGAACGTAGAAAAGGCATATACATATATATATAGAGAGAGAGAGTTGCCAACAGGCATAGCATGGTTATAAGTCAACTACCATTTTCAAATTTAGAGGCCTATGAACGGAATGCAAGGTTGTTTATGCGATTTAAAATACTGAGTAAATGAGACAAAACTAGCAGTGTCACGTGGACAGGTAGAGGACGGGTGGAGGGAAGGGCCCCTCCAGCCCTAGGTGGCTGCTGGCTCGCTGCGCCCTCCCTCAGCGTGGACGCCGGGTGGCGCTGTGCCCAGCCCGGGAGTAAGATCGCGGCTCTGACGTGGGTGGGCCTGAGCTCAAAGTCCAGCCCAGCCGCCTCCTGGCCACGTGATGCCGGACGTGACCGTGTTGCCTGGCTCCCTGTCCCCACCCAGCTCCTCTCTCCCTGACACCTGCGTCCAGGACACGTAAAGTCCTGTCAAGCGACAGCCGATGCCATCACCAAATATGTCACACACGACTTGAGACATTTCCAATAAAGGTCAATGGCCAATTCCCAACTTTAACACTTGACTGTACTTTTGGGAAATTAATTAAACATAAAAAAAAATGCCTCTATTTTGGATGGTGAGAAGCTACTGGCCTGGAAGTGGGGGGCTGGCTGTCAGGACCCCTAACACTCTACGGTCTTGCAAACCTTTCTCTGCTCCCGCAGCAGCTCTGCACAGGATACGTTCCGGAACTCAAGGTTAAGCTGCCTGTCAGCTTTGTCATCAATGTGAGATGCCTGTGACATCTACTCAATTGTGCGACTCGCTTGAACACAAAAGCACATGCTGCCCCTCTGTCCTGACAGCTTACGCGCATTGTTCGGCTTTCAGGCCTCCATCCTCCAGAACCCCGCGCCGGTGCCCATAAAAATGCGTCGGCGTTAACTTTCCTGTTTTCCAGGCACGGGCTCAGCCAGGAAATGCCTCACCGCATGGTCTCCTCTCCGGTTCCCAGGCGGGCAATGGAAGCTCACGTCGTTTCTGAGTGGAGCCCCCAGCTTGCCGCTGCCGAGACCCCAATTCTCGGGGCACGGTCCTCCGGCAATGGGGCTGTCGCGGAATTACCTGAGGCCGGCAGCAGCTAATCATCTGCTCGTCAGCCCACGTGCTCACACAGCAAATATTTAGTAAGTACAGACCACATGCCATGGGTTTCTGCCTTCAAGGAGACGAGACTTGTGTGACAGAGTATTCCAGCTAGCTAGGGCTGCGTAACAAATCACCCCAAAATGTAATGCCTGAAAACAACATTTTATTATTGATTTCACTAATGCTAGGGCTGCTATAACAAAGTGCCACACACCGAGCGGCTCAGACAGAAGCGTGGCCACAAGTCCAAGAGCGAGGTGTCTGCAGGCCCAGTTCCTTCCGAGGCTATGAGGGAGACTCCGCGCCAGGCCCCTCTCCTGGCCTGGTGGTCGTGGCACTCTTTGGTGCTGTGTGGCTACAGAGGCACCACCCATCTCGGCCCTCATCTTCACCTGGTGCTCTCCCTGGGTCTCTGTGTCCCACTTTACTCTTCTTGTAAGGGCACCCGTCACACTGGATTAGGGTCCACCCTAATGACCTCACTTTAACTTGATTGCCCCCGAAAAGGCCCTATTACTGCATAAGGTCACGTTCTGAGGTGCCAGGAGGTAGGACTCCAGCGTATCTTTTGGGGGAGGACACAGTTCAATCCATACCCGTCAGCATCATTGTTGCCATACTCTGGATGTTGAGTTTCAAGGAACAGAGGCATAGACCGCACTTAAAGGGAAGTGTCGAAGTCCCACTTGGAGTGGGAAATACTGTTGTGACCGTCTTTGGAAGATGACATTGGCCACAAGGTGTCAGACCAGTGAGCAGGTGCGTTGCCTTCGAGGGCGATGGGCACAACTGTCCAGGTAAGGAGGCTGCAGGGGAGACAGAGAGACCATCCCCTGGGCCAGTGTGAGCAACCAGGGGAGGCTTCCCAGAGGAGCTTAGGCAGGGGCTGACAGGTGGGTGAGCGGCAGTTAGCTGGGCGAGGTGGGGCGCGGGAAGCAGTCTCAGCCGAGGACTCAGGTGTGCCAACCTCGGGCGGAGGGAGAAGACCACACGTGCTGCCAGAGGCTGGAATTCCTCCGGGCAGCAGCGTCCTTCCAGCCCCACCACGGTTTCTCAGGCTCCCAGTCCCCGTAGCACAACCAACAGTAACAACAGTAGTTTGTTTTGTGCAGTTAATCCAGACAAATGGACCGACTAACCTATGGTGGTTGGGACCTACGGCAGGCTAATTATTGAAACGGACTCTACATGTGTTTAGATCACAGGTCAACAAACCGTTCCCACGAAGGGCCAGAGAGTAAATATTTCAGCCTCCGTGGGGCTCACGGTCACCGTTGCCGCTGTCCAGATCTGCTGTTGCAGCAGAAAAGCCACCACAGATCAGAACATGTGCACAGGTGGCCGTGGCTGTGTGCCAGTGAAACTTTCTGATGGAGACAGGTAGTGGGCTTCGTCCAGCCCGTGCGCCGCGGTTTGCCGATCCCTGGCCTACACTGAAGCTTGTTCTGGTCAGAATTCGAGTCCCAGCTTCTGCCACTTACCCCGTGTGACTCTGAAAAATACTTTGGGTTTAGGGAGCTGTCCTGTCTCCGTCACTACGCAACTCTGCCATTGTGGAGTCGGCATGACCCTCTGTGTCACCCAGGGTGGGCGAGAACAAGACAAAAGGCGTGACCGCACGTCGAGACCGGATGTTGCTGTAGCGTGTTAGGGGCAGTGCGCGCTTTCCAGCTGTGACTCGGGCTCCGCGTGTGACAGGAATAGTGATACCTCCGGAGGAGCGAACGAGGGTGCATGAGCCCCGACTGTTGGGGTCCTTCCCTGAGGCTATGCCTCCGGGGTCCCAGCAGACATCCTGTCGGGGGAGTCACTAGGCAGCTGAGAAGTCCGGGGGAGCCTGTCCTGGTCGCTTCGCTGGGAGGGGGGACCGAGGGGTTTGGGCTTGGACCCTCCGGGCAACCCCTCTGGGCAGATCTAGAACTCTCTGAGGACCCAGCCTCCGTGGATCTGATTTCCTGTACTCTACGGTGCGCACGGACCCCATTTTAACATTTTTGAAATCTGTGCGCCACTTCCCATCAATACCCGCATTAATTCCGTTACCATGGAAACGATTATCAAAGTGGCTGAAAAACAACGGTGCAGAGACACGCTGACCCCACATCTGACCCCACAGGGACACACGCTGAGGTGGCCTCGCCATCTGGCCGAGGACAGGGCCCAACGAGGAGTGGGGACGGGCGTGCGGAGCCTTCACCCCAACACCCGCTTCCTCTGCGGGGCGGTGGCTTCCTCGTGCTGCGCGCACAGACGTGCCCTCCTGTGCTGAGGAAGGCGACCAGCCCACCCCCGCGTGGAGAATGCGACATTCCTTTGAGACATGCCCGTTGTTTTACGGTCCTGCTTCGGAGGACTTCAAAACATAAAGGCTCCCAAATCAAAGGCTTCCTGTTATAAATTCACTCCTACACCTCAGGTACTTGGTGGGCGGGGGAGGGAACAAACTAAGATTCAGTGAAAATTGGTTGAAAATACTCTAAAAATACTCTTCTCGTGGGAGAAGCAGGGCCTGGCGGGTCTGAGAAGGCGGGCGGAGAACCACTCTGCCTCTGTCTAGGATGTTTTGGGAGCATTTGACACATTCAGATACTAATATGTTTCCTGTTCTAAAATCTTCGATGTTTTAAAATATTATTTTTTTTTTAATTTGGAGATTAGTTGAGAACTGAATGCACGGAAAAAAATTTAAAATGTAGGTGGATTTTTGCAATCGGACTTCCTCACCTTCGAGACGAGAAAACCAACACCTGGACACTCCAGAGAGTGGCGTCGGGCTCACGGCCCCAGGACAGTCCCGCCTGCAGAAGGAGCCCGGACACCCCGGGGAAGCCCCCCTCCCCCAGGTGAGGAGGCAGCGAGTGAACATCTGCAGCCGTCGCGGTCACCACTGAAGTGCTGCCGCCCCGACTCCTCTGCCCTTTCCTCCTGGGGAACTCCGGGCCAGTCTGTAATTCCAGTGTCTGCATTTCGTGGCCTTGGGGCCCCCTCTGCCTCTGGAGTCCCATACCCACCGGTGCCAGGTCAGAAGTAGCAGGGAGCTAAGGCCCCAGGAGCAGGGGGATTGATGGAGCTGGGACATAAATACACAGATGGGGTAACTCTGAGACGCATGTTCTGGGAGGCTCCCAGAATTCCCGGCAGGATTAAGCCCCAGCCATCCACAGACGTCACCTGCTTGGTACAAACCCACTATGGACAGCTGACCCTGCTCTGTCCCACTTAGCGTTTTCTGCAACACCTCTTACGCACCCCCCTTGCATCTCAGGGCCACCTTCTGGGGGACCCCAAACTCAGACAACACCCTCAGTAAGGCGAGGCTAAGGCATGACCCCTGGGGCCCCCAGAGGACCCCAGTGGGGCCGAGACCCAGTGACCTGCTTTGCCCACCCTCTCGTTAATGCTCCTGCCTCACTTTCCCCACTGCGTCTCTCGAGGTCACGCCCCAGATAACTCCCTGCACCACGTCCTTGTTGTGGGATCTGCTTTGGAGGGAATCCAAACTCAGGTGGGTATTGATAGCAGCAGAGACAGACGGAGACAGGAATGTGGACATAAATACAGATGTTGGTACCGACACCGATGGACATCGATGGGGACGGGAATGTGGAGACAGCACAGGCACAGACAGCTGACGTGACGGAGGCGGAGATGCAGATCCAGGCGGGTCTAGATGCAGACACGCCAGTAGATTCGGCTGTAGACACGTGGATGACGGAGGATCTGAGGAGGGACACAGAGCTGGCGCGTGCCGTCACCAGAGTGCCAGCTGCTTTCAGCTGATGTTCGTCTAATTGGTCCACGCCCGCACCTGCTGCTAAATACTTCTACTCCCCCACGGCCGAGGGCCATCTCCGCAGTGGCCTGGCTGCCCGCGTTGTAACTTCCTGGTGGCCGCACGGATGCAGGGGAGCTAGGCCCTCGCCGACACTTGGAGCCCTTGTCTAGACGTCGGCCTCTTCGGTTCTAGCCATCCTGTGAGTGTACAGCGATATCTTACTGTGGTTTGATTTTCATTTTCCAGCACGAGGTGAGTTTTTCACCCTGGTCTATCCTCACATTTGAGGCCCGAGGACGCCGCACCAGGAAAACGTCGGGGTGTGCTCTTGTGCGCAGCGGGAATATTTTAGACAGCTCTCTTCTCCCCCGTATCAGCGACTGAGATTTCGCCCCGATCAGCGTGGCTTGAGTAGCGTGTATACAATTGCGAGGAATAGTGAGTACCTCGATGATAAGTTGAATTTACCTACCGGGATGCAAGCCTGTGTACCTGATGCCAAAATCCAGATGAAACCCGAACATTTCCATCACACACACACCCCCTTCCAAAGGGCCAGATGTTTGGCATCAGGTAGCCGGAACATCTGCTTGCTGAGCTGAATTTTTTGGTTGTCATGCTCGGGTTTCATGTCACGGAGAGGCGAGCTCTGGGGATGGACGTGTCACACCTCACACTCCTGCAGGGAAAAGCCGTCCCAGTGAGAGCCTCAGTCCCTGGTGACACTGGGGTATCTATGGCTGAGTCCAGGAAACACAGAGCGTGAAGGATAAGAATTTCCACCGTCGCGTCGACAACCTTCCGTGTATCTCTCAGGGATTTTGAACAATTGCAGTATTGAACTAACCGTCTGACACATGATCAAAATAAGTAGCAGACGAAGGAGCCCGTCCACCGCCAGACACGCGGGCAGCGCCGCATATGGTTTCATGACGCGGTCGGAGCTGTGGCGAATACATGGAATTTCGGAATGATTTGCTTTACGGTTCCCTTAAGTAACATTATCTTGTTAAAGACATTAACCTCAGGCCTCTGCTGTTATATATTTGCTTTTATTGTTTTCATCCTGGGGAGCGACCTGTAGGAGAGACACTCCTCAGCGAGAAAGGGGTCGAAGGTCTTGAAAACACTGATTTTCAAGGTGGCTGAACGGCCGTCTGGGGAACACTCGCCAATTATGGGAAACAGACATCGCTTCGCAGAACCTGCTTTTTAATTAAAAAAAAATTTATGATATTTCAAACATTAATAACCGTTTCATAGCTTTGCCCAACATGATACAGCCTCAAGGAAATGCCTCCTCTCGTTGCTTTTCTTGGAAGAAAGCTCTGCAGTTAGACATGTTCTCTTCCAGCAGGGCTGAGGCTGTCTTGCTGACACGTCTGGGGGGCCCCTCTGCAGACCTGCTGGCCCCCCACTCTGCCTCCTGCACCCCACCCCTTGGGTCCCCAGGCAGAGGCTGCAAAATAAATTTCCATTTTCTTATATTGTTGCTTTGGAGGGGCTCCCCAGACAGAGCGTGGGCGCGGGGTTCCAGCAGGTCTGCATTTGGGATTTCCTCACCTGTGTAACGAGGGATTCGGTGAGATGGGGGAGGATTCTAGATCACAAAGTGAAGGGGCCACGCGCCACTGAGGTTAACGTCTTCACCTATAGCTGATGTTTTGGTTCTTCTATTTGGAGACTTCATTTGTTCCTTCCCTGATTGCAGGATGAAAATTAGCACCAGGTGCCACTTGTGAGTGTCCGGGGCCGCCTGGGTCAATTCCGCCTCCCTCCGCAGCCCTGAGAGCAGGCGTCACGGCCCCCATGAGGAAGCTGAGAGGTAAGCGATCCCCCGAGCCCTGGAGCCGGCAGGACGCAGAGACGGACTTCGCGGGGAGTCTGTC
This sequence comes from Avahi laniger, assembly GCA_963575035.1. Lineage (NCBI taxonomy): Eukaryota > Metazoa > Chordata > Mammalia > Primates > Indriidae > Avahi > Avahi laniger. The sequence continues at coordinate 10,215 of CAUYSK010068998.1, read as the reverse complement.
CCTCCCCAAACCGCGTTCTCTCCACGCACACGTTGTCTTCCGCTTGCCCCCTCCACCGAGCTTTTGGAAACCCTCTTTATTTCGTGACCGAGTTGTCAGCAAGCCTCTGGGGGCCATGTAGGAATGACCCGGGAGGAGTGGCCGGTCGTGGGCCCAGGACCCAGGTGCGCTGGGGCGCCAGCCCAGCGGGGCAGGTGTGCCGATGCCCCTGGCCTGCCCTGCTCCAAGTGGGGACATTTCGTGGGTTCATGTCCTGTCACTTCAACATTCCTCCATGAAATCATCTCTAAAGCTTTAAGACAGACTTCCCAGCGCTTTCGGACATAACTCATTCCAAACGGTGACAGGGCACATCCTCTACTCTCCTTGTAAACGCTTAGCCTCATGCGCGAAAGACCAAACACGCAGCAATTTAACGGTAGGGAAGAGTCTTTGTCAAGAAGTCTGTGTGGAATCCAGCCACCTCATCCCACACCCCCTTCCCTCTCCTTCCTCCTTCCTTTCCAGGGATCACAGATTGCTGGCTCCACTTCTGGGTAATCGGAATATTCTGCCTTGGAACATGGTCGGGGTCTTAATGGCCAAAAAGCCTCTAAGATCCCAGAACCCTAGTTTAAAAAGATGTTTCAAAACCCCGTCGATCCTGCTCAGATGTAGCTCTTAGAAATATAAATTCGTTCAGCTTTTCTGGAAGTCGATTTAGCAATATCTACCAAAACTGCAAGTATGCATAAACAGTGACTCGGCTTCCCCGCTGTTAGGGATTTATGGAAAGGAAATAATTAAGGATGTGTGCAAAGAGAGTCAACGCTAAGATGTTCGCTGCGGTGATGTTTATCTAGATATTAATCACTGAAGGATTGAGTCCACACAATCCTAGCTCCTAGGCAGGGACCAAAAACGTACGGGGGCTGGAGAGCTCTATGTTGTGTAATAAAAATACATTCCTGCTCTTTCTAAAAAACATTATCAAAGCTGAGTTCAGCTTCACCTCTGTCGGTGTGCATGCGTGCGTGCACGTGTGTGTGTCTAGATGGTAAGAACACGGATTCTGCCATCAGGCTGGCCGAGTTCAAATCACAGTCCTCTCACTCACCGGCTGCGTGACTTTGAACGAGTCACTTCACCTTGGTCCAACAAAACGGGGATCATAGCCACGCGAAACCGACAGCGTGTGCAAGGAGACAGTGAGATAACACATGTGAGGCTCCAAGGAGAGCTCACGGTAAACGAGTGCCGCAAACATGTTTTTAAAGACACGGCAAAGGCAGGGAGGCAGGCAATTTGCACGTGCACAACAGGCATCTCTGAATGGTGAGGTTACTCAAAATCTGTCTTTTTCTTCTTGGTTATCTGATTTTTCTGATTTTTCCACTGTGAACGTGTAGCACAGATGTGTACGAACATGGAAACAATTTATTCTTAGGTGACAGAGAGAAGGCACATTTCCCATCCCTCTGACACATCCGGTTCTTCAGGACGGGGCAGTCCTCCCCTGGTGGGGGACGGTCCCCACTGCCTTTCTCCTTGGACATTGCCTCAGCAGAAGCAGCCGCCTCTGTCAAGGGTACGCCCCCTCCCGAGGGCAGCCCACGTCGAATGACTAGTCCATCCCCAGCCGCACAGGTCTAGCCTCCGGGCTTCGGTGCGAGGCAGTCCTGCAGGCCCCCCAGCTCCAGAGCTCCCCGGGGGACTGTCTGCGCCTCCCAGCCCACCTCCCCCCTCCAGCAGCCCCTCGTCCTCATGGCCCCGCCAGGCGGGTCCCAGCGGGCAGCCCCCAGCTAGCTGGCCACTGGCAATTCTCTGTCTCAGAGTCAGTTTTCTGAGGACTCCACCTCAGTCCTCTCCCTTCCTCCGGGTTCCTGGGTGTCGACGGATGTCAGGAGATCAGGCCGCCGTCTCGGAGAGCAGAGCACGCAGGGCGCACCGAGCGCTCAGCCGAAACAGCCTGGATCCCTGAGCACTTGGTGGAGCAGAGAGTCAGTGCAGCCCCGACTCGCCTACCTCTGGGTCGTTAAATGAGAGAGGAACTTCTATATCATTCAAGCCATCATTATTTTGGGTTTTTCTATGACGCTCTCTCCTCCTAACTAATGGAGTGTTTTATTTGGTTTTCACCATCATCCTGGTAACTAATCTTGTCTTCACTTTAAAGAGGGGAAATCAGAGGCTCAGAGAAGTTAAGTCACTTGCACCAGCCTGTTCAGCAGGGAGACCAGAGCCAGCTGGGCCTCCAGCTCCCACTGGGTCTCTCACTGTCATTGCCGCCTTGGATCTGTGTCCCCTTGCGACGCCCACCCTCACCCCTACAGCTCACTAAAGCCTGGCTCGTAATGCCACTGACTTTTTGTCAGTTGAGGCACCTCCCTTTGTCACCGCCTCCCTGGACTGTAACTAAGGGTGCTGAAGCCTCTCCCAGAGCCAGCTCTGGGGACCCTGACTCCAGGGATCCAGGAGAGGCCTCCAGCTGGGACATCCTTCTCCCACAGCGGAATGTATTCAGTGTGACAGGCCAAGTGTCTCAGAGCCAAGTGTCCGGGATCACTCTCATTCTCCTGGCATTGTGAGGCCCCATGTCTCTCCACTGTGCCTGGCTGACTCCCAAGCTGCTTAAGGGATTGAGCTCGATGTCCCTTCCTCCAGGAAGCCCTCCTGACTTACTCCACCTTGCTCCAGCTGTGCAATGCCCCAGCAGAGCCTCGCCCTGGTCGTCCTTATTGCTGGAGAGTGGCCCCGTTGGGGCACAGGTTGTGCTGTGCTGTGCTCTCGTGTCCCTGGTCTCCTTTGAGGTATGTGGGACACAGGGAACGTGTGTCAGAAATGCTCTTGAAGCAAGCATGAGGGCTTCCCTTAGGACAGTTTGATGCTAGCAGCATGAGCTCTGCCGCCACCCCTGGCTGCAGTGAACTCACTGGCCTGGTGTCTGGGGCCCGGCCCCTGGAGGACAGCCCAGATCTGCCATGAGTAATGCCACAGACCAAGCGCAGGGACTGCTCACCCAGAGATGGAGGTTTCGAGCACCCAGAGGTGGAGGACCAGCCTCCTTAAGTAAACGCTCCTGGGTGCAATTGCCCCCCGAAGGACACCAGGATGGCGTAAAGCGGAAAGACAAAAACTCACAAGGGACGATTGCTCCTGAGGCTTTCCCTGAATGGACCTCCTGCCTCGGCGTCACGTCGTCACACAGACCTGCGGCCCCTGCCCCCATCCAGGGCAAAGGCAGAGTTTAAAGAGAAAAGACACCCGGGGAATTTTGAAATGGAAGCCAGCCTCAGGCAGCCCCCGCGGGGGTCCAAGGCCTCAGCTCATCTCAACTCGTGCAGGGTGCAGGGGAGGGGTGCGGGGGAGCCGGGCGCCACCCCCGTTGCGTGTGGCCTAGTCTGCAACGCCAGGGAAGTGCTGGCTGCCTTTCCCAGCAGCCTTCCCTCTTAATAAAACCCCTGTCATCGTGAACTTGATTGTGAGTCAACTGAGGGGCCCCGTTTCTCCTGCGCTCCCAGCGTTTGGCCCCCTGGAGCAGGTGTTTGCTGAGCCCGAGGTCTCTCTGCTTACATAACCCTTGTTCCATTTGGATGGATGAAAAATCTCCCCGAGGTTTAGTGTAAACAGGCTTATGTTCGCCCAAACACGGAGACGAAAGGTCAACGGATTATTCACGCACCATCTCTCCTCCCCGCAGGGGCCTCTCTGCCCGCCAGCTGCAGACGCGGCCCCCCGGCCCGCGCCCACCCTCGCACCGGGCCATCGGGCGCAGGGCCCGCGATGGGGCCCAGGCCCAGCTCACGGCCATGGTGCCGTCACGTGCCCTGCTCGGGCAACCATTTCCGCTGGATCCCAGAGGGAGGACGTGGGGCGGGAGCGGAGGAAATGTCTTGAGGCGCCGCGGTGAGTAGAAGCTTGCTCACGGGAAGGTCATCTTTTATGGTGCCAGAAACGGGGCCAAGAACTCACGGTGAGGGGCCGGCGGGTTTCGTGCAAAGCGGGGAGGGCTGTGCACTTCACGGCGTCCTGACAGCAGCATCCACGCTCTGCCTTGAGGACGCACCGCGTGTGACGGTGTTTTGCACCCTTGAGAGAGCGCTAGCAGGCCCTTGTCACAGAGGAGAAGCTGACGGGAGGAAGGCTGGCCTTTGCTCCATCGGGCCTCCGCTGGGCAGCGGGACAGGAGGCCGGAGGGCCCACTCCTAAAAATGGCGCAGCACACGGTGGCGGGTGGGTGGGTGCCAGGTTCTCAGCCAGACCCCTGTGGCTCCCCACTTAGAGCTGTGTAGGGGTGGGTTTTGTTTGTTACAAGGACGGGGGCCTCCAGTTAAGTATGTGATACGCCCGTGGGCAGCGCCAGGCCTGGCTCAGGACACCACAGGGAGAGACTGGTATAGCAGTGTGGCCCTCAAGGTCCAGCCCCAAGACCTACAGCAGCACTGTCACCTGGGAACTTGCTGGAAAATCAAATTCTTGGGCATCTCCCCAGACATCACGAAACTCCAGGGGTGAGGCGTGGGGGCAAGGGAAGGCCCAGTGTCCTTGATTTACGACGATGACACCAGCCCTTGCTGCTCACGTGCCGTCAGGTTTGAGATCCGCTGCCCCAGCCCCCCACACGCAGAGGCCAGCAGCTGGGGACCAGGCGGGACTGGGCCGGTTTTACCCCAGAGCGGCTCCAGGCAACAATGGGAGGGGCTCCCCTCCTTCACCCTCTGGGCCTTTGAAGTTTGGGACCTGCCCAGGTGCAGAAAGGGCCAAAGGGACAGTGAAGGTGGAACTCAGGCTCCCGTGTCTGCCCTGAAGGTACCCGCCTGGCCCCCGGCTCAGACAGCGGCCCTGCTGGGTGCTGGCCACAGCGGGCCACTGTAGGAGGTCAGAGGGGCAGAGGCCGATTCTCGGGAGGGCTGCAAACTCTCTACTTACTGCTGGGCAGCTCTGGGCAAGTTAAAACATGTCCTGGCCACAGTATCCCCACCTGTGAAATGGGTGACCCTGCCCTTATGGGGCACACAGAGCGATTTACCCAGAGTTCTTGTTCAGTCAATGTTCCTATTGCGTCTCCGAAGCCAGCGGCAGGTCAGGGGCCCTGACCTCTGGGAAGCCCTGCCTGGAGGTGGGCGTGTCGAAGGCTGGGGACAGGAGGCGGTGGCAGTTGTTTCCTGGGCACATCCCATGAGCTGGGGCTGTGCCCTGTGTGTCCCCTCGTCCAATCCTCACCGCCGCAGCCACTTTACAGAGCTGGTGGCCACACACCTTGGACTTGCCTAAGACGGGGCTGGACCCCAACCCACACAGGTGTCCCGCCTCTGGCCCCCACCAGTGCCCTACTCCAGCGGCCTGGTGTCTTTGGCACAGACCAGCCTGGGTCAGTCCTGTTCACAGAACGGAGAAGAGGGGGCGCTAATTGCTGACATAGTTAAAGAGGGTGCAGGGAGGTGAGCCTCACCCCTTGCCATCTACTCAGACAGGAGCTGGGCAAGCTGTGCCCTCTCCCCAGCCTCAGTTTCCCTACCTGTTGATGGAATTCACAACCTGCATCCGTAGAGCAATCCGGTAGTTGAGATGTTCGGATTCAGGCAGCCCCAGGTTTGGTCCAGGCTCCGCTTTTCGACAGCTGCGTGACTTGGAAAAAGTTACTTAGTTCCGCCAGCCTCAGTTTGCCTGTCCATGTAGTGGGGTGATGGCACTTCTGCCTCAAAAAAAGATGAACTGTGCCATGTGCTTGGCCCTTAAAAGTCACTTCAACAGTAGTAGAAGTTGATGTCGTTCCTGTAATGATGATGGTGATGGTGGTGATGGTGATGGTGGTGATGATGGTGGTGATGATGGTGATAATGGTGATGATGGTGGTCATGATGGTGATGTGATGATGGTGATGATGGTGATGATGGTGGTGATGGTGGTGATGATGGTGATGATGGTGTTGATGATGATGGTGATGTGATGCTGGTGATGATGGTGATGATGGTGATGATGATGGTGATGATGGTGGTGATGGTGGTGATGATGGTGATGATGATGATGGTGATGTGATGATGGTGATGATGGTGATGATGGTGATGATGGTGATGATGGTGGTGATGATGGTGGTGATGATGGTGATGATGGTGTTGATGATGATGGTGATGTGATGATGATGGTGGTGATTGGCCTCACTCTCAGTACAGAATGTGCACTCCAGCCTTGGACTCCATCCCACCGGAGTGAGCCTCCCTCCTCCCCTCCCTCAAGGACTAGAGGCCGCAGCGCACTCTACCTGCCTGCCGTCCTTGCAGACGCCAACCACACCAGCTGCCGAGGGGGCCTCCAACCTGGCTCCCACCCCAATGCCTTCACCCCGCACCCTCCACCCCACCCCTAATCACTTCCTGGGATGGCTGGTCTCTTGGAATGTGCCTGGCAGGGTGACCTGGCTCTTTGCTCATCCCACACAACGGCTTTGGTAAACACAGGAAACGCGGCTTTGTTCCCACACGACTCCACAAAACTGCGATGGATGGGACACGCTCCTTGCAGGAAAAGGCCCTGAACCCAGGCTCATAACTGACCTCCCTGGCTCCACACGCAGGGGGGGCTGTCTCAGGCCCAGCCCACAGCTCCCCAGGAGGGAAACTCCCAGGCTTTGGAGGGGGTTTCTGGCACTCTTCAGGAGGCGATGATGTCATACTCTGAGGTCAAAGTTACCACACAAGTGATGGAGACATCACCCACGTCCACTTTGGCCATTGGGAAAGGCCAGAGTGCTGTGAGGGGACGAAGGGGACAGCCCCAGGCATGGCACGGGAAGGTCCCGGATCAAATCCCACCACAGCCGGATGACCTTGAACAAACAGCTGTGCCTCAGCTTCCTCTTCCTTACGTGTCCACCGAAGGTCCTAGCAGCACTTGTCTGGGAGGGGCACACGGGACGCATAGTGACAGCGCAGTGAGCAGACGCTTTCGCACAGGCGAAGGGATGGGTGATTCAGCCTCTGTCCTGGACAAGTTCGGACCTTGGTGGAAGCACCTCCACCTGAGCAGCCGGGGCAACAGAGTGAGACCCTGTCTCAATCAATCAATCAATAAATAAAATTTTTAAAAACATGGATTGAGGGGTGAATAGAGGGATGGAAAGATGGACAGATTACCAGATAAAGTTAACACCTTAAATAATTATTTTGGAAAAGTTAACACTTTCTGGGCACTCAGCTGTTGCGGGACTGCTCTATGTGGCTGCGTTGATCTTATATTTGACACAACCCCATGTGGCACTGTGGTTGTTGTTCCCATTTTACAGATGGGAAATCTGAGGCACATGGAGAGGGTTTTGTTGTTTTTTTTTTTAAGTAATGTATCCGAGGACACAGCAGGTCTGCATCAGAGCTCGGATTTGAATCAAGGCAGTCTTGCCCCAAACTCATGCCCAGTGTTTGAGGTTAACTAAATTTCCCTTCCTCTTTAGGCTACGCCGAGCAAAACACTTCGTCTGGCCACACGCCATGCCTCCGTTCAGCCAGACGCCGTGTCCCGAGTGACTACAGTCCCTTCCAGAATGTGAATATCCACCCTCTGGCCCAAAACTCACCCGCGAAACGGATACCGCGCGTGCTACCCGGAAGGCCAAGGCCCTGGGGATGATGAGACCGCTCCACGCGGCCCGAGCCCGAGACAGCAGCCCCCAGCAGGCCCGAGGGCTCCAACCGCCCTGACGAATCCCAGCGGCGACACGGACGTCAGAGAGGTTTCCTTCGCAGGCAGTGAGGGGAACGCTCGCATGCGGAGGTGAGTCACCCCAAAAACCCATAATAATAAAAATAACGCCGGGCATGAGCTCTGCTCTCCGCCAAGCCAAACGGAGAGGGGGGGCCGTGGGGAGTGCAGGGGCTGTTGGTTCGGTTTATAGGTCTCGAGGGCAGTTTACGAGGCTGTGGGGTCCGTGCCGTAAGTGGGCGGTATGGGCAATTCTATTGTGTCTGGGCCCGCTCCAAGCCTCCATGGTTTGAAGGGAAAACCAACTCTACAGAACAGCGGTGCCTTGCCCTCATCTCCGGATACAACTTTCTTCGATGACTTTCTCCGTCGGCCCGATTCGCACACAGCTGTCTGCCCAAATGCTGTTCACCGGCCACGGCCGGCCATCTCCCCTCGCTCGTCCCGGTAGATTCGCCTCTTAATGGGGGTGGAAAGGGCAGGTCGCTGCTCAGGGAAAGCCCTCCTGCTCAAACGTCTCCATCCTGGCTGTGCGTTGGAAACATCCAAAAAGCCCTAAGAGCTAAAGACGCCTAAGGTTGCCCCAGAAATTCAGATTCAAATGGCCCCAGGTTGGGGCCAGGAATTGGTGCTTAAAAATAACCACCGCCCCCCACCCCAGTGCTGGTAAGAAGAGGCAGGCGTGAGAACAGTGGCTGGTTCTAATTCGTAGGCATCAGAATTACCTGGGAGGGGTCAAAGGTGGACATTCCCGCCCACCAGCCCATCTCTGATTCAGTAGGTCTGGGATGGAGCCCAGGAACGGATGCTTTTCAAAGCAGCTTCTGACGCAGGTGGCGAGGAGAGCATTTGGGAAACGCCGCCTGACCGAGGCGCTGGCACGGGAAGCTTCCCCTGCAAAGGAGGGGACCCAGGCTGGTGCTGGCCTTCCCTGCTCTCACCCGGGCTTCCCTCCACCACTGATCACCCTCAGAAAAAGGTTTCCAAAGAGTGGACTCTTGACCAAAGTTGCAGCATCACCTGGGGACTTGTCAGAAGGTCCCCGCCCCAGACCTACCCAATCAGAAGTTCGGGAGTGGACCCAGCTGTCTGCTTTAACAAGCCCCCGGCATATCCCGGTTCGGGCTCCAGCTGGAGAACAGCTAACTTAGAAGAAGGAGGTGAAGACCCAGAATGGGAATTTCCTGCAGGCTCGTTCCCCACTCACTAGCTGTGTGATCTTGGACAATGTGCTTAGCATCTCTGACCCCATTTCTGCAAGAGAACATTGATCCTTGATCTGTTGTGTGCACTCCTTCAGAGCCGGGTACCTTCACCAATGTGACTTCAGGTTTAAGAAGCTCAAACCCAAGGGCGTAGGCAGAACGAGTTTGGTCACTCACCCAGTTGCAAATGAGGAAACTGAGGCTCACGGAGCTGTAACAGTGACTTGCCCAGACACTGTGGGTTGATAAGGGTCAGGCCTTGGTCTGCTGCCCACTAGGTCTGGGACACCCTCCCCGACCCTGCAGGGGCTGCCTAGGTCATTAACAAGTCCATTGATGGCTTCCCAGCAACGCGGCAGGCTGCACACCACAACTCCCCGGTGGGCTGTGGGCGGACATGTTCGCAGTCCCCTAAAGCCAGCAGCGGACGGTGCGCACAGAGCCGCCTGGGAGGGAGGGGAGCGCTGCCTTAGGTTTTCACTCTGAAGTGTTCACAGCAGTCAACATCCAGCGATCATCTGCTGCTTGGGTCAAACGGGGGGCAGGTGGCCTTTGGGATGGGGCCGGGGGTCTCCCTGAGAGCACATGCACCCTTTGGTGAGCCTCACACACCCTGACGGCTCTGAGCACGGTTGCTGCAGGGGGAGACTCAGCAGGGCCAGAAGGGCCCAGGCAGAGAGGCCGCCAACCCTGCCCTGCATGTAAGGAAGCTCATTTGTCTACCTGCGAGGCCCCAGCTCAGTTCCCCCAGCAGGAGGAGATGACTGGTCAGAGGTGTTGGTTTCCTGGGGCTGGGGGAGCCTCCCGGTGGCTCCTAGCGTGGAGGGTCTTGGAGTAACAAATGGCGTTGTTTGTGCCCTGGCAGACCTCCGGGCTGGGACTAGGGTGAGGATAGAGAGGCATTTGCCTCTGGCCCAAAATTTAAATGGATGCCAAAAGAACCTCCAGACATCAAGATAATATCTTAATTCAGCGGTCCCCAACGCTCCCAGGCCGAGGCCTGTTAGGCTAGCAGCAAAGCTTCAACTGTATTGACAGCCACTCCCATCGCTCACGTGGCCGCTGAGCTCCACCCCACCCTGCATGCCACCCCCATCCCATGGAAAAATTAATTGTCTTCCGTGAAACCGGTACCTGGTACCTAAAAGGTTGGGTCTCTCTGTCTTAATGTGATAGTTTTTAAAATCAAAAAAAATTTTTTTTTTTTGAGACAGAGTCTCACTGTGTTGCCTGGGCTAGAGTGCTGTGGCATCATCCTAGCTCACAGCAACCTCAAACTCCTGGGCTCAAGCGATCCTCCTGCCTCAGCCTCCCGAGTAGCTGAGACTACAGGCAT
>CAUYSK010068997.1:117500-156177 GCA_963575035.1 Avahi laniger | reverse complement strand
ATTTCTTTCTATTTTTGGTAGAGACGGGGTCTCGCTCTTGCTCAGGCTGGTCTCGAACTCCTGAGCTCAGAACGATCCGCCCACCTCGGCCTCCCAGAGTGCTAGGATTACAGGCGTGAGCCACCGCGCCCGGCCAAGATTCTTTCTCTTAAAAATGATTCTTAAATGAATGGTAGTACAAGGCCTATAACTTTTCCCTTTGATCTTGTTTGGTATAAAACTATACAAACATTTTGCATGGACTTTGTAAAAATCCTGCACTTAAAAATTACTTTTGGTATAAATATTTTACATCAAGGCCTCAGGATCTTCTATTTATTACATACCATCCACATATATAATTGCATGTTCTTTTTTAATGTAATTATAAAAGAAACAATGTTGATCAGAAATTTTATAAAATACAGATCAATAAGCTCTGGTAGAGAAAGAACCTTTGGAATTTTGTCCATCCCTGAACAAGGGGAAATACTTATAAACCAGGAGTCAATCTCAATTTTAATCTATTAAAATGATAATATCCCATAATAATTATATATTAAAAAATATTTTAAGAGCTTCATAATATGCCATTGTACAGATTAGCAAAGTATTTATTCAATTTCATACTGTTAAATATTTATTTTATAATTTTTGAGTATATAGGAAATGCTATGACAATATCCTTACACATTAATACCAAAGCATATCTCCAACACTTTCTTTAAAAGTGAAATTAATAGTTTAATAACTTAGCTATTTTAAAGGTTGTGATAAGTCACCCCCATGCAAATTTTATAAATACATATTCCTACAAACAATATACCACATCATCAGCCTCATTACTTTCACAATAAATGTTATATTTTTAACATGTTTCCAGAGACAAACAAAAGCAGTATTTAGTGTTATTTAATTTGTATGTATTTCATAAATATTAAGCATAAGCCTTTTATCCAGTTAGTCATTCAGCAGTTACATACTATTGATCACATAGAATGAATTGATCAAGAAACTTGATCACTAATGCAAAGAAGTTTTAAGAAAGCAAACTTCCATGAATACAAGGAAGCATGTGGGAACTTTGGAGTAATGGGTAATATTCTGTATCTTGATTGTGGTGATGCTTATACAGCATTTGTCATAACTTGTTGAACTGTACAGCTAAAAAGTTTGGGTTTTACTATACATAAATTATAAATCAACATACTTGGCTTAAAAAGAAAGACCAAAGAGATTCATACTATGCATATTGGTAATTCCAAAGATAAAAAACAAAATAGTGGGCCAAAAATTGAAATGTATAAATCAGAAAATCATTTCAAAAATCAAAGAAGATTTGAATATACAAATTGAATCTTCACATTGTACCCAAGTAAAAATTGACACAGAATAATCAATACAACAAATATCTGTCTTACTAAAGTAACTGAAATTTAAGATGCATAAATAAAACATATCAGGTAAAAATTAAGGCAACTAATCAGCAGAAAAATTAGGTTATTAATTGAAAGAAGAAAACTATTGAATTCATAGTAGCTAATGTGTAATAGCTAATTCATTCAATAAATATTTGTTCCAGATGTCATTTTTTTTCAGCAGGACACTGATATATGTCTAATATTTTCCTATGTAAAACAGCACATTTTTATTTGTGATACCTAAAGAGAACAAAGTGTTCATTTGATAACTTTTGATAAATAGAACTTTAAAAATATACCGAAACATGAGTTTTGTGGATGCAATAGAACCTTTGCATGCACTGAGTAAATCTTGCACTATTTTCAGGACATGTAAACTTGCTAGAAGAACAGCCGATAGCAGGAATAGCAGATTTGTCAGGAGAATATTTTTAAGGCAATTAAGATTAGAATCCAGGAATTAAACCAGAAATGTACCAACAAAATCAAATGAACTTAAGACATGCTTTATTTGGAAGTGTACATAGAATTCAGCTAGGTAAGGTTGTGACAAACTAGAAAATCAAAACAGAAGTTAGGAAACATTGGAAGCTAATGCTGATCAGGTGGGCCAGTCTTGGTGAGCCTAGATGACATAGCACATGTGAGTATTACATCAATACTTGGGCTTCTCACCAAAGGCTCCCACCTACCAGATCCAAGGAGCTTCCCTCCAGAGGCACTTATCTTCATCTTGTGAAAGACCAGCAATTCTACTTCCTAAATAGGAGTCACCATTTAATCTTCTTGAGCCTATAAGTAAGCTTCCTTGTGAAAAATGGAAGTTTCTATTCTTAGAAGATTTCAAACTTCAATAGTTTTTGTCAAAATGCTAATCTGATTAACTGGTCGTAATTAAGGAAGCTGACCCCAACTTTTCAGCTGCTCAATTTCACTCCGAAGACATGCATCCCATTATTGTAATATAAAACTGTCATTGCATTCCAACTTGCTCCTTTGTTTCTTCAAGCAGCTAGAATTACCTCTTTCTGTACTTAAAAAAAAAAAGTGTATGTATATTGTGAAACATTATTGTCTTGATATAAAATTTGACAACCCCACATTTTCTCCGTTTCTTTCTTTGATGGGTTGGGTTGGCACATTACCGTTCTGCTTGCCTTTATTCAGGGCATTTTCAATTTCTCTTCTGCATAGGTAAGTGATATGATGTTCCAGGTGACTGGGTAGTTTGCCATCCTTAAACACATAATTTCCTACTTGGCTTCCTTGTGCCAAGTAGACTTGAACATATTCAATACATTGAAGTGCAGAGAAGAGGATTTCCTCCATTTGCATTTAAAATATTTCATTATCACATGTACCTTCCATAAATCTGGATAATTCTCTCTGTCCATCTAACATAAGGTTATGCTCTTTGTAAGCCAATGTAGTAAAACTACAGTTCACCAAACAGGTCAAATATAAGGCATTCTGGCTAACCTAGAAGTAACCTTTAAGTAAAACAAGCCTTTGAATTTCACCCCATATTGTTTGTAAAAATCTACTTTACTGCCTGAGAAATTATAGAAAAAATATGATATTACTTTGATTCAACATTTCATTGTGTTCTTAAGTCATCATTATCACAAATATTTTTATAATGTAAATGTAGCCAACTGTAAAGATTTAAGTACATCCGCAAAAACTTTAAAACATTTATTTAAACAGAAGTTAAACCTAATGTAATTTGTATTAGGATATGTCAGCTGTTGGTAAAGGAAGGAATTCAGGAGGACCTGGTACAGCCAACACTTTCAGCGGCCACAGTCTGTCCTAAGCCAAGACTTCTATACGTTGGGTCTTAAGAAGGAAAATGGACAGTTGCCCAGCTTGGACCACAAGTGAGCCACTCAGATCTCTGACACTATCAGGACCCCGACCTACTTAGTTAACAGAGGATTTTGGTGATATGTCTATTATTGGATATTCTTGCATCCAAACATTGGTAGCAAATATGCCGTGGTTTTTGGCATACAATCTCAACAAATGATACATTTCCTCTTTAAAAATACTTTAGCAAAACATGTTCACAATGAAAATGAATTTTCATTGCTAAGCTTGCATGCCTAAACAACCACATCAAGAGATTTATATTTCATTTCTCAGTTGCTGAGATCCACATGATATTCAGTGAGATAATTTCTCCTCTCACTGAACAGGTCACAAGGGGGAAATTAAGTTGAGGGATCAAAGATAAGGATAATAACCCAATACCAGTTAGAAAAAGTTGAAAGAGTAATTTATGTTCCCTACTTTGTTGATGGAAATAAAAACTCCTCCATAAGTGGAATAGATCTAATGTAAACACAAATATTATCTAAATTAGCTGAAGATCCATAAACAGAGAGAAAAATTATGGAAAAGAGACTTACTAGGAAGGTACCATGAAAAGAATAAGAAGTGAGCTAGACCCGTGACATTTTATTGTTCCTGTAAAGAATTTGATAACGTGGTGATTCTGTGGACTAGGTGTTGTGTACTCCCAACATTCATATGTTTAAGTCCTAAACCTCAATATGATGGTATGTGGAAGTGGAGACTTTGGGGAGTAATTAAGTTCGGATGCATTGACCAGAAGAGAAATTGTCTCATTGAACATCACGTGGATCCTGGCAACTGAGAAGTGAAATATAGATCTCTTGAGGTGGTTATTTATTCATGCAAGCTTAGAATAAAAATTCATTTTCCTTGTGAATATGTTTTGCTGAAGTATTTTTAAAGAGGAAATATATCATTTGTTGAGATTGTACGCTCAAAACCTCAGCATATTTGCTACCAATGTTTGGATGCAAAAGTATCCAATATTAGACATATCACCAAAATCCTCTGTTAACTAAGCAGGTAGGAATCCTGACAGTGTTTGAGGTCTGAGCAGCTCAGTGGTGATCCAGGTTGGGTAATGTCCCTTTTCCTCCTTAAGACCCAACATAGAGAAGTCTTGGCTTAGGATAGACTGTGGCCACTGAAAGTGTTGGCTATACCAGGCCCTCCTGAATCCCTGGATTTCTGGAGTAGGTCCATTGTTATTGTAATCCTATACAGCAAAGATATAAAATGGGATATTAATCTACAATATTCAAAAAATGTCCAAAATCTTTCAGAGTAGTTTGATTCTTCTTAAATATTCTATATATGTGATCTTTTGTGTTTCCATACCAGAGAATTAAAAACAAGCACACAGCTGGTACTGGAGGTCCTTAATTCTGAGATCTACTGTGCTGTGAGACTCATGATATTTAGTGTGACCCTCTTCATTCATTATCAGAGTAATGTGACCTAAAAAACTGTTTCTAACTAACATAGTTTTGCTACCCTAAATATACCATTTGTTCACCAAGCACTCAATTCTCACTAGCTTTCCACCCTGCCATATCACGTATCTTTTATTGCCCTCTGTGGCAGGTGTGATAGCAGCTTTTTATTCTTCCTTTTCTTTCTGTCATATTCCTGGAAGTGCCAAGCCCCTCGCCTCTCCCTCGTTGATAAGTAGTTCTATAGACCTGTCACATCTCATGCAAGTCTCTGCTTTGTTGAAAGAACTTGGGACTCCATCCATGGTGCTCCTGCAATAGCAACGTCAGCTGCAAAAAGAAGCAGGAAAAGTGTCTGCCCTATGGGAGCCTTTCCACAGAGAGCAGACAGCAGTAGGGGTCGGCAGACAGGGGCTGGGCTGGCCAAGAAAAGGCTGGGCCAGCCAAGCTCAACCTGAGTCGAAATTTCCAGTACAGCTCAGCCCTAAGGAAGCATGTTTGGATTAAAAAGGCCAGCCGGAAACAAGAAACCATGCTTGTATATAAGCTTCTGTGAACTTCCAGTCTAATTTACCTAAAAAAATAATGTGGTTAAAACCTAATTAATGCTACTTGACAATAATTTTTGGTTTGGAAAGCACAGGGGCATTAAGAATTTTTTTCAAACAATCTCCACTTTATCATTTATTAAATTATTTGTTCCAGCAATTCTAGACACATTAACTGCTGTCAGAATATTCTTTCTAAAATGTAAACGAGATAGTATCATCCCACTGTTTAAATACTGAAGTGGCTCACATATCGCATTAGGATAAAGCAATCTTCCCTGCTTAACACAGCATACAAGGTCCTTTAATCGTCTCACCTTTCCAGCTTCATCTCTTGCCGCACCGTCCTATGACCTTTTCCTCTAGAGTGTAGATCAGCCAGAGTCTCTAATTCCCCTGTCTCGCTGTGCCCTTCCTGCCTCTGTCCTTGTGTTGTCCTTAGGTTCTCTTAGCAAGTAAAGCACCTAGAATATACCACTGTAATGACATTTACTCCTCTGTACTCCAACGGTCCACCCATTGGTTTGCATTTGCCACAGGAGTATGAATTATTTGAGAGGCACAAAGCCCTCGGATAACTCAGTAATCACTATACTAGATAGCATCCCATTAAATGTGGGTTGAATTAAGGAACATATGATGAGAAAATATTCACCAAAGCTAACTTTTTATCTGAATACCCTGCTAACTAAGTTAGCATTGTGGTCAAGAGCAGAATACAGTGTTAGTTACTAACTGACCTGAAGAAAATATTTTGGATAGTTATTTTTGCAAAACAGATAAAAGAAAATGTAGCTTTTGCTCAAACAAAGCAATTTCCAGTTTAAATAATGATTCACCGCAGGGGTCCTTCAAACAGCAAGTACTTCCAGAGCATGTAAGGATTTAAAATGATTAACTACTTTACAGGAGTACTAGGAGGAAAAAGAGAAAATTTTAACAGGAAATTCCAACACCTATTGAAAATAAAACAAACAAAAAGAACATTCAAATGGCAATAAATGTGACTCTGAAGTGTTAATCAAGGGAAATATGATTCAATTTACACATTCGATTTGCACATATTTTAGGAAAATGCACATTGTGTAAAACAAAGGTGAATCAGTACCCAATTTCCCAGAAGAATTTCCACATGTAAACTCCTAGAAGCAAGATTTATGGTGCGTTACTTCTCCTCTTGTGCATATCGATTATATTGAAATAATCTATTTGTGTCTGTTTTCCAAACAAGGATATAAAGTTTTTAAGATCCTGGACTATGTGTTATTCATGTTTGTATCATCAGGGACTTAACTCAATACCTGGAACTTAGCAAATGTTCTACGTTTGTTGAACTGAACTCTATATTGGAATCTCTCATTTTTCTATTTAATAAGTCACATCCAGTAGACATTAAAATTTTTCCCTTTAAAAGGCATGTTTTTATACATACTTCACACTTTGTATCTCCAGAAATCATGGAGTATACCTGAAAATACTCAAAATTTGGGAATGTGTATATTTGTATTCCACCTCTTCAAGCTCCTAGGGAAGAGTCCTGAAAATTTCCTTGCACACAATTATGCCCTCAAGCTCTGATGACTATGAAGATTGGAATTATCCCTGAGAAAAAAATCGAATTCAAATTCTTAATTTATAATGTACCATTCAAATCTTTAAAAATAGATGCAATAAAATGCTGTTAAATTTACAGCAAAAAAAAACTTCCTACTTTGAAAACTGAATATGAAATATTGCCTATTGAATGCATTAGCAAAGCACAGAGAATAAGCATTCCATGGTGGCTGCCTCAGGGTATCAAACCATCTCTAACCCATTTCAGATTCCTACTTATAAAACTGTGGGTGGTAACAATCTGGATACATTTTTTGCTTAAATCATTCATAGATACAACATCTGTCAAACAGCCAACATGCCTGACCCAGTTGTACTGAGTAAGCCCTACAGATTATTTGTCAAACAAATTCAGTAACCCAATATTTGTTTCTTTATTTTAAAATTTAATTGGTATGCAAATAGGGCAACAAGACAGCATTTGTGCTGGATACAGTTGTCACTTCCGATTCTGGGAACGCTCATTATCATGCTTACAGATGTTTTTTTCCCACCTAACATCTGCCAATAGTACCTAAACCCCAGGAAGTCTACAAACCTGTGCAAACTTTCTCTCACTGTGGGTCTCTTTCTCTGTTATCTGTTCCATGCACACTAATTTTGTGCATCTGAGGCCTCTGTTCGCCAGAATTATGCCTGCTTCCTAACACTTCTGCCTCCAGAGCTTTAAAGTTGAAATTGAACAGACAGAAAGCCAATTTATCATAGGATGACATGTGTCATGTTCATGGTATTACCAGAGGAACCCTAGTATGCACTGTATTTATCCTTTTGTTGTCAGCATGGTCCAAGACAGCACAGGATAAAGAAGCCATTACATTTTTAAAAGTATGATATATATTTTAAAAATATAACATTAAATACAATTGACTTTGAAATGTAGTGCCAGATCATTCTGCTTAAGACCAGAATTTCTTTGTCAAATAATCATCTGTCATTCAGGAATACATCCTATGAAATGAGAATAACAAAACAAAAGCATTGGAATACGCTTCCTCAAAGAGAAAGATAACGCTTTGCACAAATCAACAATTTATTTCTTCTATCTATCCCATTTTCACATAAATTCTAATCATGCCTAATGATGGTTTTATCATGAAGACAACATAAATTCACATCATGTGGCTTTTGTCAACAAATATAAATATCCAAGAGCATCCTCATTTCATCTTTCACTCACTAATATATGTACTTTTAACATCCTAATGATGCATCTCTTACTGTGTTTTCTAGATCAAACATAAAGCAAACATATACAGAGATAGTAATATTTCAAGCATACACTTAATAGCTGGAAGGAAAAAGCTTTTCATTTGAACAAAGTTTAATAAAAAGCCCAAAACTTGAGGCTAAACTTTAAACTGCAAAACTGGCTGATCACAGAGTGACATCTTCTTAACATCTTTACAAAGATCTACTTTTTATCAGGAACAAACATTTGTTCATGCCAAACCTGGCATCTAGTTGCTCATTTCAATGTGTAATTAATTTTGATTTTCAGCACTCCTCCAATTACTATTTTAACATTTGCAAATATGCTCCTCAGAGTAAAGAATAAATAAGACCTAAATGCTAGACCTTTTTAGATTTTATTAATGTGTAATTATTAGGAATACATATGCAAAACTCAATACTATATACATAACAATATAATAGCAAACTTCAGTTAAGGGTTTAGTTTATCTCTCAATTCTGATGATGGGTTTGCTAGACTGAGCACAATCCTTTACTAAACAATTCTACTCAAGGAATATTTTATGAATATTAATATTTATTAATTACCAAAAATATTGGTCAGAATCCAATAGTTGGACTCAGAAAATAATTGGCTAATTCAGAAAGATAATAGAATAAGGTGTAATGAAAAGACAATTTACAAAGATTTGGGCAGGATTAGGAAACCCCTAATGGAGGAAGAAGGACCCAAATACACACAAAATCAGGAAAACAATACCCTCACTGCCGGCCTGAAAGAGCAAGGAGAGAGGGGTATTACCAGAACCCTGCAGGGGTTTGCAGGCTTTGCCCAACAGGAGTAGTGGCCTGAATAAAAGAACCCAGCTACTGCGGATTCTCAGCCCAGCAGGGAAGGAGCAGATGGAATAAATACCCCAACAATTCCCTCCTCTACCTATCCACATTCCACATGCCTTCCACTGGAAACACCCAACTGGAAGCCACAGATCAAGGGAGCCCAGGTGAGGTCATGACACAGAAACAAATGAAGATGGGTGAAAAGCAGACCTGCAGGGGCAAGTGGGAAACACACAGCACATTGAGTTCTGTGTGGTATAGCCTTTGATCCATCACGTAAATTCTAATCGTGCCAAATTATGTAACCTCAAGGACCTGATCAAAGGAGTATGTCTGGAATCCCTTCCTGTGAGATTCAGATAAATTCCACAACTTAAGGCAGGGAGTTACTGTATATACCAGAAGTTCAAAATAAAATCATCGCTATCTTGAACATGCACATTTTCAGTGGGACTTCCAGAGCCCCAGCACCAAACTGCTGAGCTTCTGTTGGCCCAGAGAACCCTGGATGTCTCGTTATCTCTAGACAACGGAGAATTCATGGTAAATCAGGGCTAGGGAATCCCAATCATGACAATGTCTAGAAGAACATTATGGACTCACTTCTTAAAAAGTGTAAAGACCATTTCTGATGGTGCTAACGCATTGTTTGAGTCTCTCCCAAGAATTGCAGGATAATTTTCAAATACATGTTAACTTTTTATCCTAGACTTGAATATCATCTGGTTTCAATATTCCTTTTTTACTTTCATCTTGCATTTTTTTCTCATTTTCTTTTAATTCAGGATATTAATCAACTCACTAAGAGTAAAATGAAGACCTACAATTCCATCTTGCATTTTTAAAAACAGTTTTTATTAAGAACTTTTCACATTAGGCTCTTAATTAGGCATTTTCACATTACCTCAATTCATACAAAAAACTTGGTATTTCCCATTTTATATATTATCATTTGAGACTCAGAGAGATGAAAGTAACTTCCTTGAGCTTACAGAGCCATGACTAGAACCTGCATACCATGTCTATGGCCTGTAATTTAAGCCACAACTTCTCCTGCTATAGCTAAGACGGTCTAGTTACCCTTTCTTACCTAAATAAGCCATTCTGCTTATACTTTGATCTATAAAATACTTCCTACCATCTTCACCTAACAGGTTTTTGACAGAGATTCATAAGACAGTGCCAGCATGGTAGGCAATAGGAATACTAAAATAAAATCATAGAATTTTCAGTTAAGAGATGCTGGGCTAATGGTGGATAAAAACTATTCCTGGACAATCTCTTCAAATTGCTCCTCCGCAGTGAATCCTTCCCTAGTCTAAAGTCAAGCTCTTCCTGACTAAGGGTAGACATCCTCAGAGGATGTATATATTTAGCACTAATCATTCAGAACTTTGTGTCCTTTTTGCATGTTTACCATCTCAACATCTAGACTGAGTTATATCTCTATATATATTCCTCAAGGAAACTTTTCTCTTTCCTCACTCAAAGTAAACACTGTGTAACAAGCAGGAAATATTTACTTAGTGCCTATAGGGTCCTAGACACCATGCTAAGTTAGGAAATAACTGGTGGAGAAAAACACATGATTTTTCTCCAGAACTTCTCTGAAAATGTTATAGTTTCTTGGAATATACAGACATGGAAATAGACATTTATAAGCAGTATAATAAACCTTATAACATCAAAGCAAGTGTTCCTTGAAACTTGCATGTCCTATCATCTTCAGCAAGTATCATACCACACAGGCAGAGAGTACCAAATATGGGGATGGTTAATGGGTGCAAAAATATTATTAGTTAGATAGAATGAACAATATTTGATAGCACAACAAAGTGACTTTAATCAACATAAATTAGGGTGTACTTTGGACTGTTCCCAATGCAAAGAAATGTTCAATGCCTGAGATGATGGATACCGCAGTTACCCTGATTTGATTAATTCACTTCGTATGCCTGTACCAAAGGATCACATGTACCCTATACAGATGTACAACTATTATGTACCCATAATAATTAAAAATTTTAAAAATAAATATAGTGTCCTTTAATTAAACTTAATCTCAAGCCTGTTATAAAGAAATTAAAAGTCTGTTCTTCACAGAGAAAAAAATAATCACATTTTGTATTTTTAATATTATTTCCAATCAGTAAAATCCATATGGTTCAATAGGTATTTCTACTAATATGCTTTCTTTGACAGGTGCTTCTTTGAACATTAAAGTTTATGAAAAGCCACGAGGGTTTAGGAGGTTGAAGCTTCTATTTTTGGGGGGGTGGGCAAGAACACTATCTTAATTATACACATGCCAAATATCACAGATATATAAAACTCAGTGAAAATTCTCGCAATCTTTCACATGAAAGGTCATGGAAAATATAACATTATTGAACAACATAAGACATTATTTGTCCCCAAATTCATATTTGTATCTTAGAATGTAAATATGCCAAATTAAGCTGACATATTTAATATTCCTAACTTCATTCGCTCAGTGCAGATGAACATTTACTATATTCCTACTTGTAAGCAATGATTTTCATCCATTAAACGGCAAAATTACTTCTTCCTTCAGGAAAGTACTGAGCCAGAAACAACAGAAATGAGTACTTGTATTATTATGTACATAAACTTATTGACTTTGAAAGGATTAACTTGTGGATCAATAAGGGAGAAATTCATTACACCAATCAACCCCAAGTAACTAGAACTAAACAAGATGCATCAGCCTAAGTTGAAAGGAATTTACTTCAGTACTGCTACAGCCTAAAACAAACCATAAAATGAAATCATCACATTGTACCAGGAAATTTTGCATAAGCAATCTGATGGATTTGAATATGTTAGGCCTGCATGTATACCAGCTTCTCAGCCATATGAAAAATGTTGAGATCAATGGATGCTGATGAACAATATTTAAATGAATTTCTAAATGACTATAATAAAAAATTTAGTTGACTCAACCCCTGCTGTTCTGGGCTGTAAAGTTATGAGCTCTATTTACCTGAAATCATGTATGCCTATTAGACTTGGCAGGAGTTTCTCAACCTTGGTATTAAGTAGAATATCTATTTAAAATGATCCAAGTGTGAGGCTATATCAAGTCTGTAACTTCAGGCTGGGATAAAGCAGCATTCTAACCACATACACATGATGCAAAAAGCAGAAGAGAATAAATTTTTGTGCCTTTCTTTAACCTTCTTTGTGAGGTAAAATTTTTCATAAAATGTGGCTGACATTGGAAGAATACAGTAAGTTTGCTTTCACAGGTACTAACAATTATATAAAATGGCTAAATAAAAAGTGACACAAGAAAGAACAGAAGGAAATAAAAGCACATCAACTAAAGAATGTATTTACTGAGTAGGGAAACTGGATCCAGAAGGGAGCATTTTCTTAAACAGGAAGTCAACACAAAGGGGTATAATCTGTAAAAGAAGGAAAAAAGTAGAAGGAGAATATTGGGGCAAGGTGGAGATTTAGCATTCATTACCATTCGGATGTGATACACTGAAATTGGTAGAAAATAATTTGATTGAAACTCAAAGAGTGGAGCCAAGCCATAGAAATGAACCGAGCCGGAGGCAGGAGAGAACCCTGACGAAATGGGAAGCAGTCTGTGGAGAGAGGGTGATGACGAGGGTAGGAGACTGGGCCTGAGTTTGTCTCCGTACAGCACCAGGGGACATCAAAATTACAAATGTTAATCAGGTTAAAATGAAGGCCAGATCAGTCCATCATCGACAATACAAAAAGGAGATAAATATTCTTGCAAAATGAAAAAAATACAGATAATAAATAGAAACTACTGTACCCAAATTCAGTATAGCAATAAGTTTGCTTATTGGCCAACTCATTCCTGTAACATTAAAGAAATTTAATATTACAATGACAGGGCAAATGTAAATGGATGTGAAGTACACTATTTTCAATGTATGAGAGTCAAAATTCACATTTAAAATTGCATCTTTCAAAAAGCTTCCACACCTTTCTGGAGGCCAAGAAAAAAATCTGTGGAGCTAATTGAAGAAGGAAATAAAATCTGTAAGACATTAATCTCATATTTATCATCAACAGAAATCAAACCATGGTAGAAAAAAGAATTCGAAAAATGATATGAAATATGTCTAAAGAGAATTGTTTATAGTAAACTCAAAGAAAAGAGCTGAAAATGCAATAAAATGATATATATAAATTGGTAAACTATAAAGTGTATGCTAATACTGAGCATGTATTTTTTTTCAAATAGACCAATAAATAGCAAGAAGAAACAAGAAATAAGTAACTCTCAAAATGAATTTATTCTTTTACCTTTAGTAATAAAATATTAATTTGGAGAGCTAGGAAATTACGTACACAGTTTTGTTTTGCAGAAAATGGATTAACAAAAGAAAATTAACAACAAATGTTGGTGTGGATATGGAGAGATAGAAACACTCATACACTACTGGTGGGACTGCAAACTAGTACAATCTCTCTGGAAAGTAATATGGAGATACTTCAAAGAACTAAAAGTAGAACTACCACTTGATCCAGCAATCCCACTGCTGGATATTTACCCAAAAGAAAAAAAGACATTCTATTAAAAAGACACCTGCACTTGAATGTTTATTGCAGCACTATTCACAGCTGCAAAGATGTGGAAACAACTCAAGTGCCCATCAATACATGAGTGTATTAATAGAATGTGGTATATGTATACCGTGGAGTACTACTCAGCCATAAAAAAATGGCAAACTAATACCTGTTGTATTACTCTGGATGAAGCTGGAGCCCATTCTTCTAGGTGAAGTATCTCAAGAATGGAAAAACAAACACCACACGCACTCACCATTAAATTGGTACTAATCAATCAACATTTATGTGCACATATGGAAGTTACATTCATCAGGGATGAAGCGGGTAGGGGAGAGAAGGAGATGGGTAAATTCACAGCTAATGGGTACAGTGCATACTGTCTGGAGGATGGGCATGCTTGTAGCTTTGACTCAGGTGGTGCAAAGGCAATTTATGTGACCAAAGCGTTTGTATCCCCATTATATTCTGAAATTTAAAAAAAAAAACTAAAAGTAAAAAATTGATATCAGAGCAATAATCTGTCAACATATACTTAAGGATTATCTGCTCTGGGTCCTATACTCTGCTTTGTGATGTGAAAAATATTGTAAAACTCCTTCCTGAAACAGAAAGGGATTGGCAAATGAGGGGATAAGTGAGGCTGAGCGCCACTTCTGATGAGTCACTTGGGGATTGTGAGGATAGCAGTAATTTCACTGTATAGACCAGATATACAGGATTAGCCATTCGGTCAATCAATGTAGTAGCTCACTAATTTCTGGGTCAAACAAAAAAAAATAGTATCACAGAACTAGAGAGAAGAATAAGATTAGAGGACTTATTACTCTGGCTTCTCTCCAAGTGGCTGTGTCGCTCTGCCAGTCACAGCCACTCTCAGATAGCCCTTTCCGTCTGGCTTCTGGAAACAGCTCCCTCTACTTGGCCCCTGCAGCCTCCCATGTGGTACCTACTCCTTTGTTATTAGCCCCAAAATGCAGCATCATCTCTCAGACTTTCTTGCCCACACCTTTGCAAAAAACCCGTTCGTTAATTTCTCTTAAAATTTCCAACATGAATGGCTGACTGTTTCTTTTCAGAGCCCTGGTAAATATAGAATTTAACAATCTTTATTGTCAAGGAGTTTATTATAATCCTGAGAAAGCAGAAATCATTTCCATAAAACAGTGGGAAAGCAGCAATCCCACTACTGGGAAAGTCATTTTACCAAGAAGACACTTGCACTAGAATGTTTATTGCAGCACAATTCACAATCACAAAGATGTGGAATCAACCCAAGTGCTCATCAATTCATGACTGCATTAATAAAATGTGGTATATGTATACCATGGAGACTTACTCAGCCATAAAAAATGAATTAAATCTTTTGTAGCAATCTGGATAAAACTAGAGACCATCCTCCTAAGTGAAGTATCACAAGAATGGAAAAACAAACACCAGATATACTTGCTACTAAACTGGAACTAACCTATCATCACTCATGTACACAGATGGAAGTAAAACTCAATGGAAATCATGCAGGTGGGAAAGGGGAGGAAGGAATGGGTGAAATCATACATAACAGGTACGATGTACACTACCCGGGTAACGGGCACACTTATAACTTTGACTCAACTATTACAAAAGTAATCCATGTGACCAAAACATCTGTACCCCCATAATATTCTGAACTTTAAAAAAGAAAA
Organism: Avahi laniger; assembly: GCA_963575035.1. Classification (NCBI taxonomy): domain Eukaryota; kingdom Metazoa; phylum Chordata; class Mammalia; order Primates; family Indriidae; genus Avahi; species Avahi laniger. The sequence continues at coordinate 141,031 of CAUYSK010068997.1, read as the reverse complement.
TAATAGATTACTTGTAAAGCATAAACACAGAATTTATGCACCAAATAAATAATATTTAATGTTTTGCTACCTAAAAAAAGAAAAACTTCTGTAATAAAGTACTATGTGATGTAGGTGAGACTAAATTCACATAACAGAGGTAAATATGAACAAAATAGTTAAGGAAGCTTTAAGGAGGACTTCTTATTCTTGAAAATTAGCACTGATTTCAAAAGAGAGAGAAAGAGAAAAGATAAAAAGATGAATTCTAAGCTAGGACAAAAATCATTGTCACAGAAAAAAGTTCAGTCCTTGCAGATAACCATATATTAATTAGCCTTGATTTAATCATGCCATAATGTATACAAGTACATGTATCATAGCATCACATTGTATCCCATAAATCTACACAATTATTGTTTTTCAATTAAAAATAAATAAATAAATGCAGAAATAAAAAAACAGAGAAAAAAATCACAGATTGAAAATGAAGGTAACCGTATATCCCAGGTTGTTCAAGACAACCCCAATTCTCACTTATTGCCCCAGTGTAATTCATTAATAGTTATAATTATGTGGTAATGCTTTTGAATGCATTATGCAATAGAAAGTTATTTTGAATTCATGAACAAGAAATTATGACAAAAGAATATTTTACTAAGGTTCATTTGGCAATGGAATGCAATATGGACTGGAGATGGGAAGGAAAGTTCAGAGAATAATGGAGTTTAAAAGGGAAGAACCATTTGAATAACCTGATGATACTGTGAACGAAAGGAGAAATGTTAAGAAAAGCAAAATGTTTTCAGAACAAACTCTTACGTGCATTCAGACTATAACCAAAGGTTCTTGGAAAGCTCAACTCTGTGTTGAATTTCATGCAAAAAAAAAAAGAATCCACAGTCTTAAAATTTAAAGACGTTAAAGGGAATTAAATCTATATTTTATGTATTTATCAAATTAATTTATCTTCTTTCTCCACTAGCAGTCTCTTTCCCTCTACATTCAATTCTCATTCTCACTCAGCAAATTTCCTCTGAGAGACTCAAAGAATCTTGTCCTGCCTTAGTCTCCTCTTTGCTTCAATCTCAGCATCCTTTTGGCTTATGCTTGCTCTCAAAATGGAAAATGGTTTAGCTTGATTTATTGAAGTTACCACATCACAAAGATGTGATGTCTTCAGGTAACATTTTATAAATTTTATAAAGGTCTCTAAATCGTTATTAAAGTAACATGTACATAAATAAAATAATCGGAACGTAAATGGGAAAGTAAATTCCTTCTACTTTAGTTATCTTCATCCTTGAATCCCACCTTGCAGAGAACTTCTAATTGCTTTTGGTTTTAATTCCTTGTATGGCTAACTTGTGACTTTAAATAATATGCTTATGTCTTTGTCTTATTTCTTTAATTTTATATAATAGCTACTGAATTCTTGATATGAAATATAAGAATTGAACATACTTGCAACATCCCCACTCTTTTCGTCTTGTCCCGTAAATATTTGATAGACAAATTATCTTTAATTTTTATTAGTTAATTTGATAAATTTAGTAATGCATTTAGACTTTTTTAAAATTCCAGTGTCATTTGACTCCTTACCATATAAAAAATGAGGATGTTAGTCCCTCAATCCTTCCTCCCACACTTCCCCTAAATTTCTCTTCTGTAAATTTTACTTTTGACTTTTAAATTGTCAATGTTGTTTGTATTTACATTAAATATTAAATCATGATAGACTTTCATCATGCTTTGGCTATAAGTTGATAATAAAATTCTAAAACCAATAAACTAGATTTAACATAATTCTTGTTTACTGTAAGGCCAAATGATTTGTGAACATTATATTTTCTTCTACATGTGTGAAATATCAGACTTTTTGGCACCTTGAATGAGAATGCTTCTAGCATCAATGACAAATAAATTTTCTGTTCCTGCATTCCTCCAAGTGATTAAAATCATGACATATATTAGTTTACTATATTTTGAAACATGACTTTTTTTGCAGAGATAGAATATTTGATTGTGATATATTATTTTTCTCATGGAGATATTAAGATATCTTTTGCATATTCTTAAGATTATTCATACTCTCAATATATCATTTCTCACATGAGAACCCATATTTTTCTGAAGACTACTCTCCTCCAGCATGTATACAGTTTCCAATAAGGCCTCAGGATATTACAGAATAGAACCTTGAGTTCAGTCAATTACATCAGGTTTCTCTCCCCAAACTGCTTACATCTAGCTCCTTCTTCAATTCCTACACATGTAGTTACACTGCCGAAGGAAATACTGATTATTTACATAATCAGTAAATCATCAGGAAATACATGCTGGTTAAAGATAATACAAAATGTATAGTTAAAATTCACACCAGGATTCCCACTTCTAGTTATGACAGAGCAGCTTATAGCCAACCAATTCTCCTGTCAATAAAACCTATAAAACTGCATAAAAATTTTTAAAGTACAGCTGTTCTAAGGCATCGAGGATCAACCAAGGCAGTCGGAACTTAAGTATCCAGGACATTCTTTTTTGACTTTTCAACAGAGAAGATGGATGCCAGAAAACAATGGAGTGACAGCTTTAACATGCTGAAAGAAGATAACTGCTAACCCAAATTTTACACGCTACGAAAAACATCCATCAACAGAAAAGACCAAATTAAGACATTTTCAGATATACAAAAACTGACAGAATTTTTCATCAGCAAACAAACACAAAAAGATAGATAACTTGACTTAATCAACATGCAGTCAGCAACTGCTGAATATACATTTGCTCCAAATGCACATGGAACATTTACCAAAATTGACTATGCTACACCAAAAAGCATGACTCGAAACATTTTAAAGTATTAAAATCATTCATAGAAAGCTTTCTGGTTCTATAGTGGAATAAAGTTAGAAATATATATTTTTTAAACTAGAAAATCTCCAAATATTTGGAAATAAGCACACCTCCAAAAAAAAAATCCTTAGGTCAAAGAAGAAATCTCAGTGGAAATTAGAAAACATTTCTCAGTGAATGATGATGAAAATATGCATACAACATAGGGAAATTTGGGGGGTGCAGATAAAGTCAGGCTCAGAGGGAAATTTGTAGCTTAAATGCATATCGGAAAAGAAGAAAGGCTGACAACCAATGATCTAAGTACCCAGAAAGCTCCTAAGTGGCAGAACCAAAATTCAAATTCCTGCAACCGGTCTCTATAGTGATGCTCTTAACCTCTTTACTGCCGCTTCTAATTAATATCCCAACCTAGCAAGTTGCTCTTTAAACCAAAAATCTCCCTTAGCACAACCTGCCTCACCTTACCTTCACAGGAAAGGTTCTTTATAAAGTGTCTATTTTTGTTTTCTCCCAATCTTTATCTCCCAGTTACTCTATAATCCATATTTTTTGTTGTTTACTCTTTACTTCCCCTGTCGCTCCAGTGAAACTGCTCTTACTAAGGTTATCAAACTATTTTCCAAATCCCATAGACTGTTTTTCATTCTTTTCTGCACATATTTTCAATGTAGATAGTCATGTTATTTTCTATTTCTTAAAATTCACTTTCTCACTAGCTACTGTAATAGCATTCGCTCCTGATTCCTGCTTAACGCACTATTATTTTTGCATATGCCCTATTTCTGTCCATTCTTTAAATGCTCAAACTCCTCCAAGATTTCTCAAGACTGTGTTCTTGGTTCACTACTTTCTTAACTCTTGGTAAGCTTTATCTACTGAAAGTTTGAACCAGGTATTGATGGTTCCCACATGTATTTTTGTAGCTCAGACTTCTTTCCTGAGCTCTAAGCTAATCTTTAAAGAAATCTAAATGATTCCTTGTTCTCCCTCAGAAAAAAAGCCTCAAAAGTTTAAGCTAAAACACCTCTCCTACGTGTCTTAGATGCTTTAAGTGCTGGTGAAGTAGAATGAGCACAGAACTTAATAACCAGAAACTTGGAGCTCTACTATTCATCCACTATTACAAATTTGGCATGACTGTGATATGAAATTGTTTAAAGGAAATTGTTATTAATAACATTTTCAATTTAACCATGGAACAATATCCCATGAGAACTGGTAAATGGTTTAGGACATTGAAGCTAGCCTGTGGGAAAAACATAATGGAGAGAGAGGGTGTTTATATATTAGCAAACTCTTAAAAGTTCCCTACTGCACACGCATTGCCAGCCTCAATGCCAGTGTTAGACCTGCCAGTTAACCTAAAATGGGCAGCATATACATAGTAGATCTCCACAAACAGAGACTTTAATTTCAATGTGTCTAGAATAAAACCAAGACTTTATGCTTCTTAAAATCTCCCCACACAATTCTGATATACCCTATGTTTTAGAACTATTGTATTAGAGTAGCATTTCCCCAATTGTGGACCATAGGCCACTGAAAGTTATTGTCAAGTACTATAAAAAACTATTGTCTGGGGATGAAAAGAATAAATGTCTTGCAAAAATTTTTTAAATATTTTTAAATATGTTACTGAATTTATTCAGGGCTTTGCTCCTGCCCTCAATAATCAAAAACTAGAACTATTTTTTTTTTTATTATTGGAAGGGGTTCCTGAACTGAAAAGTTTAGAAATTGCTATCAATAACACTTGGCTTCAAAGAATCACTTTCATTAGGACTTCCAACTTGTACATTTCACAAATTAAATTTTTGTTTCTATTATTAATTGATTGAAAAAAGTTAAAAGCAAGAAAAAGTTTGAATGAGTGTGAAACAAAGACTTAGAATATAATCACTCTTTTAACATTAATTATAGTGTATATATTGAGAAGCTATAATCAAAAATTGAAAGTTGCTTTTTGTCTTAGGTTTGAAATCATGAAGCAACAATTTTACACGAAGAATGTATCTTAGTAAGAAATTTTAAAACAGAAAACAACGACTTGGTTATGATTTCTTATGTGAAAATGAGTCCAGACAAGGGATATTGCCTATCTGCTCTTTTACTCGGTTTATATTCTTGATGATTTTTGAGGGGTATGGGAAGTTATAAGGGCAAATAGAGTAAGGTACAATAATAGAAGCATTCAGCATAAATAAATTTTAAAGGTGCTTTTGAGAAATCAAATATGACTAGTTTTACACAATAGATTTTAAAGCATGCAAACAAAAAATTAATTGTTGGCCAAGACAATTTCCCCAAAATGAGTTTTGTTTGTATCACCTAATTATAAATAAACTATCTATTGCTACCTTTCTGCAAGCTTTATCTATATAAATAAGTATATATGTTGCTGTTACTTGGTATCATCTTAGTATTATTACATTTTTTAAACAATCATATTCATCTTTTTACCCATATAATGGAAATAATGTCTAGAGCACCTACTATGGGAACATTATAGGTTATATATTAGTATTCAGACACTAGTAAACATTTAACTCTAGTTACATAAATTTATATAAAATTATCCTGAAAAATTAAGTCCATATTGAATAATTATATTTTATTTAGAGAAACTGTAAACACTGAGATAATTTTTCTAATAAATGACTATTACAAATTTATTCCCACTCCTGTTTTGTCTGATAAAACAACACCCTCCCTATAGATAATAAAGTAACATCTAGTTGAGTCACTCATGATTTAGTATGATTTTATGACCACAGAGTAATAAGAAATGGAGAAAGAGGAAGTACAGAACAGACATGCACCCCATAATGACGTTTTGGTCAATGATGGACCACATATGTAACGGTGGTCCCATAAGATTGTAATGGACCTGAAAGATTCCTATCACCTAGTGACATCCTAACTCCATCATAACACAACACATTGCTCATACGTTTGTGGTGATGCTGGTGAAAACAAATCCACTGCACTGCCAATCATATAGAAGTATAGCACATACAATTATACATAATACATAATACTTGACAAATGACTATGTTATTGATTTATGTATTTACTATACTATACTTTTTTTTTTTAGAGACAGGTTCTCACTCTCTCACCCAGGCTGGAGTACAGTGGTACTATCACAGGTCATTACAGCTTAGATTCCTGGACTCACACAAGCCTCCTACCTCAGCCTTCCAAGTAGTTGGGAACTACCCAGGTGCTCCTATGCTATACTTTTTATTGTTAATTTAGAGTGTATTCCATCTATTTTTTGAATTTTTTTTAAAAGTTAATTGTAAAACAGCCTCAGGTTGGTCCTTCAGGAGGCATTCCAGAAGAAGATATTGTTATCATAAGAGATGAAGGCTCCATACGTAATCTGAACATCTGTACCCCCATAATATGCTGAAATAAAAAAGAAGAGAAGAAAAAAAAAAGAGAGATGATGGCTCTATGTGCGTTATTTCCCCTGAAAACCTTCCAGTGGGACAAGATGTAGAGGTGGAAACCAGTGATATTGATGATTCTGATCCTGTGTAGGCCTAGGCTAACATGTGCATTTGTCTTGGTTAAAATGTTTAAAAAGTAAAAAATAAATAAATAATCTTAAAACTAAAAAAGTTTACAGAATAAGAATATAAAGAAAGAAAATATTTTTATATAGACATTAAATATGTTTGTGTTTTAAGCTGAGTATTATTACAAAAGACTCCTTGCTTAGGTGTATTCCTAGGTATTTTATATTCGTTTTGGCTATTGTAAATAGTATTGAGTCTTCAATTTGACTCTCAGCTTGACTGTTATTAGTATATAGAAATGCTACTGATTTATGTACATTTATTTTGTGTGCTGAGACTTTGCTGAATTTATTTGTTAATTCCAGGGGATTCTTGTTGGAATCTTTGGCGTTATCTAGACACAGAATCATATCGTCAGTGAAGAGCAATAGTTTGACCTCCCCTTTCTCAATTTGGATACCTTTAATATCCTTCTCTTGCCAGAGAGGACTTCGGCACTATGTTGAATAGAAGTGGTGACAATGGGCACCATTGTGTTGTTCCATTTATTAGGGGGAAAGCTTTCAACTTTTCCCCATTCAGTATGATGTTGGCTGTCGGTTTCTGATACATGGCTTTTATAATTCTGAGACTTATTCCTTCTATATCTCATTTGTTGAGGGTTTTTATCATGAAAGGGTGCTGAATTTTGTCAAATGCTTTTTTTGCATCTATTGAGATGACTATATGGTCTTTGTTTATGATTTTGTTTATGTAGTGAATCGCATTTATTGATTTTTATGTTGAACTATCCTTCTATTCCTGGGATGAAGCCCACTTGATTCTGGTGGATTATTTTTTTGATGTGCTGTTGAATTCAGTTTACTAATATTTTCTTGAGGACTTTTGTGTCTATATTCATAAGAGATATTAGTCTGTAGTTTTCTTTTTTGTTGTTGTGTCCTTTTCTCTCTTTGATATCAAAGTGATACTGGCTTTGTAGAATGAGATTGGGAGGGTTCCCTCCTTCTCAATATTATGAAATAATATCTGTATTATGGGTACCAGGGCTTCTTTATATGTTTGATAGAATTCAACTGTGAATCCATCTGGTTCAGGGCTTTTTGTTGTTTTGGGGAGGTTTTTTATTACTGATTCGATCTCCCTGTTCATTATTGATCCTTTCAGGAGTTCTGTTTCCTCCTGATGAGTCATGGGAGGTTGAGTGTTTCCAGGAACTTGTCCATTTCCTCTATGTTCCCTAGTTTATGCATGTAGAGATTTATCTAGTATTCATGAATGATGTTTTGTATTTCTGCAGTATCGGTTGTAATGTCACTTTTTTTATTTCTGACTGAGCTTATTTCAGTCCTTTCTTTATTATTCCTGGTTAATCTAGCAAGAAGTCTGTCAATTTTACTTATCTTTTTGAAGAACCAAGTTTTTGTTTCATTAATCTTTGTATTTTTGTTTGTTTGTTTTCCAATTCATTTAGTTCTGCTTTGACTTTTATTATTTCTTTTCTTCTGCTGGTTTTGGTTTGGTTTGGTTTGATTTTTTTCTTCCTGTTCCAGTTGCTTGAAGTATAACATTAGGTTGTTAATCTGTTATCTTTGTCTTTTTAATGTAGACATTTAAGACTATGAATTTCCCCTGAGGAGTGCTTTTGCTGTGTCCCAAAGATTTTGATAACTTGTGTCTCCTCTGTCATTCAGATTAAAGAATTTTTTGATTTCCATCTTAATTTCATTCTTGATCCAATATTCATTCAACAGCAGGTTGTTTAATTTCCATGACTTTGTGTACTTCTGTGTGCTTCTCTTGTGATTAGTTTCTAGTTTTATTTCACTGTGATCTGAAAATGTACATGGTATGCTTTTGATTTTTTTGAATTCATTTAGACCCATTTTGTGAGCTAAGATAAAATCAATCTTGGAGAATGTCCCATGTGCTGCTGAGAAGAGTGTGTATTCTGAAGTTTTTAGGTAGAATGTTCTGTAAATGTCTGCTAGGTCCATTTGATTTAGAGTTTAGTTTAAGTCCACTATTTCTTTCTTTATTTTCTACTTTGAAGATTTGTTAAGCTTTGACAGTGGAGTGTTAAAGTTCCTGCTGATTACAATGGTGCTGTTTATTTCTTTGCTTAGCTCTAGTAAGATTTGCCTTATGTATCTGGGAGCTCCTGTGTTGGGCATATATATGTTTAGGATTTTTATGTTTTCTTGTTGAATAGTTCCCTTTACCATTATACAATGACCCTCTTTGTCTTTCTTTACCTTTGTTGGCTTAAGATCAATTTTATTTGATGGGAGGGTGGCTATTCCTGCTCTCGTTTGGTTTCCATTTGCATGGAATATTTTCTCCATCCTTTCATGCTGAGTCTGTGTGCATCCTTGTGGTTTAGATGTGTTTCCTCGAGACAGCAGGTACTGGGTTGTGTTCTTTCGTCCATTCAGCCAGCCTAAGTCTTTTGAGAGGAGCATTCAGTTTGTTTACATTAATTGATTGCACTGATATGTGGGATGTTGGTCAGTTCTTCCTGCTAAGTAGTCCCTTATTGCTTTCTTTTACCTCTTATTCTATTGTTCTATCAGAGTTGTGAGTTTGAGTTTGATTTTTTTTTTTTAGGTGAATTTATGCTGATGGGTATTCATTGTGCTGGTTTGTGTATAGTGTTGTTCTGAGTATTTCATGCAGAACAGGTCTGGTCATGGCAAATTCCCTCCGTGTTTGCTTTTCTGGAAAAGACTTAATTTCTCTGTCTATTGTGAAAATTAGTTTTGTAGGATACAAAATTCTAGGCTGAGAGTTGTTCAGTTGTTCAGTTTAAATCAATTGAGGATAGAGCCCCAATCCGTTCTGGCTTCTAAGGTTTCTGCTGAGAAGTCTGTAGTTAGCCTAATGAGTTTTCCTTTGTAGGTTATTTGATGCATTCATCTTGCTGCTTGCAGAATTTTCTCCTTCATTTTGACTTTAGCCAGATTGATTACTATGTGTCTCAGAGATGACCCATTTGCTGTGAATATTCCTGGTATTCGATGTCCAACTTATACCTGTATTTCTAAAATTCTGGCAATACCTAGGAAGGTTTCCTCAATAATTTTGTCAAATAGGTTTTCCATGCTTTTAGCTCTTTCTTCTTCTCCCTCGGGGATACCTATAATTCAAATGTTAGTTCACTTCACATAGTCCCATATCTCTCTCAGTGATTGCTAGGACATTTTAATACTCTTCTCCACCTCTTTGAATGACTGGGTTATCTTGAGAACAATTCGGTTCTGAGGTTCTCTTCTCCTTGATTTAGCCTGTTGTTAAAGCTTTCTACTGCATTTTGAAATTCTCCAAATGACTCTTTCATTTCTTTAAGTTCAATTATATCCTTTCTTATGTTGTCTAACTCTCTAGTGACTTTTTTCTTTTTTTCATTGATTGCTTGAATTTTTTTTTGGCTTCTTCTTGTTGGTTTTCATCTTTCCTTTCAATTCCCTTCATCTTATTTGCCATCCATGTTCTGAATTCCATTTCTGCCATTTTGACAATTTACTTATTGGTGGGGTCCACTTCTTTAGCTCCATTGTGTTCCCTTGGGTGTGTCAAACTATTTTATTTTTTTCATGTTGTCAGAGTTCTTTTGCTGGTTTCTTCTCATCTGGCTCCTCTTCTCTCAGCTCTGGGTTGATAGGATTGCACAGCACCTGCTCTGCTTTTCTGGGCACTCTCTCGAACCAAGTCCAGCAGTGATGGCTGCTCAAGGCTGAGGGTCCTGAGTGCAGTGTTGGACGTCAGGGAGGTTCTTCCAGCTTAATAGTAGTGGTGGGGACTCAGCTGTGTAGTGTGGGTGACCAGGCATAACTCTAGAGTCTTGGGAGTGGAATCGCAGGCCTAAAAGGAACCCTGGAGTTACAGGGGTGGAGCCTTGGACTCAGGCATAGTGAGAGCTTCAGAGCTGGCTCTAGGAATTTCAGGGACAGAGCCTCCCATATTGGGGGGCTGTTCCATCAGTATGGGGATTGCTGATGCCCAGCCACACAGGGGTTTTTCTCAGCAGACTAGGGTCTGCATAGGTGGGCCATGGTTGCTGGTTGGCCAAGGTACTCCCTCCATTCCTGGGACCCACTGATGCAGTCACCCCAGGCTTCTCAAGTGATGCCTGTGGCAACTAAGGCTCTTCCTCTCTTCATTTCCCATGCTGGAGAAAAGTCGTGCTTGGCCCTCAGTCACAGGCATGACAGGGGGAGCATCTGTTCCCACCCTGCCCCAACTGGAGTGATACAAAGGTTATTGCTGGATGGCTGGGTCCCAAGTGAACTTGACTCTGTGCACCAGAGTGATCAGGATGTCATCAGTTGCAGAAGTCTGGGATTGGCAGGTACCAGATTTCTGCTGCACATGCTCCTTGGTGGAATGTCTCTACACAGTCTCTGAGCAGTTCACCGATCAGCCACAAGGTTTGCAGTAGAAGAGGGAGACCCCTCACAGATCAAGTTGCCTGTAACTTTTGTTTCTTTCCTAAAAAAAACAATGCACTCTTGGATTGCCTCTATCCCGCTGTCTTTACCTCATCCCAGCAGTGTGAATTGTATTGGGATCCCCAGCTTAATCTCCAAGATAGTGAGTGATACTCCTGTGAGTAAGAATCAGCCATGCCCTGTTTGATTGAGCAAGTAGACACTATAATAAGCTATAGAGTTGGTCTCCCTGTCAGTGGTTGATGCTTGCTGGAGAGAGCCACCTACCGAGATGTTCTTTCGTGCCTGTGATAAGCTCTAGTTCCTCAGGTGGAGCACTTGAATGGCCCAGGCTTTGGGAGGGGCCCCGTCGTGACCAGTATGTTGCTTGTACCTGACCACAGCAGAAACGGGTGGAGGAGAGAGTCCAGGTGTGGACTGGTTGTGTGAACCTGTGAGGCTTTGCAAAGCCTCAAAAGGGCTCAGAGGTTGTTTCTCTGGCCACTAGGGAGAGCTGCTGGGAGAGTCAAGGCAGGTTCTCCAGCCCAGGAGTGCTAGTCATGGGGAAGGGTTCACAAATCCCCAACAGCCCAGATAGAACACCTGCTTGGTTGCTATGGTGCCCCAGGCTAGGATCTTCCCACTGCGGAACCCACCTTAGTCCAACAATGCAGCTTTCCTGTGGGAGGGATAGGTGCTCTCTCAGGTCACTATGTCTTGGACCCCCACAGTTTTCTTCTGTCAAGTCTACCCATGTGCTCTCTCTCACCTCTTGAGTCCAGCTCCCAAAACTTCCCCTGTGTCCTCCAGCAACCTTCTCAAGTACAGAGTGCACTGGATCTGGCCTTCATATCTGACCCACTGGTGTGTGTCTCTGGGAAATGCCAGTGAGCAGGAAGCTCCCAGATTGACCACTCCAGGCCTGCTGCAGGTGTTCAAGGGGGAAGGCACTGGTCTACTCTCTGTGGAACCCTCATACTGGAGTATGTGCCAGCTGGAGGAGGGGACAGTGGCCACGGGCCAACTTCTTGGCTCAGAATGCTCTCCCAGTTGTAATAGTTCGGGGAGGGAAGTAGAAAGATAAGTGTCTGAATGGAAGAAAGCTGGCTCTCTGGCCTCTCAGGTCACTCTCCTTGGAAAGGAAACCTGCATGGAATGTCCAAGCTCTAGGTTCACACAAGTTCTCCCCACAATTCCGTTGTCACCACTTTGCTTGTGCTCATGAGGGTGGAAAAGCCGCCAAGTAACTGGGTGGTCTGTTGATCACCAAAGGACTGCTGGGAGGAGAAAGGGATTCCCCCTTACCCTTTCACTGGGCTCTGAGCCTCTCTGGGTCTGATCTTCACCAATATAGTTTTTCCTTTATTCTCCTCCTCTGCTTCGTGATTTTCCTCCATGAGGTCCCCAGCAGGCTCCAGCTCTTCTCTATAATACACACCTGAGATGCATCCCTTCTTCTCTCTTCTTTATCTGAAGTCCTTCTTTCCCTCTGGGATGGTCTGGACAGCAATGTCTCTGGTCTGCCATCTTGCCCCTCTCTAATTCTAATTAATTTAAATGTAGACTTAAATATTAGTGCATGTGACTTGTGGCTACCATACTGGAAAGTACAGCTCTAGGGTAGGTGTCCAGAAGAATTGCTAACCTCTATGGTATATCCATTTACACAAACTTACTGGTGATTACTAAATTGCTCTCCCAGTGATCATGACAATTTACACTCCTAACAGCAGGAATACCACTTGCTCATATCCCGGCCAGTGCTTGAACTTGTTAGACTTAATTGCCAATTTGAAAAGTTCAAAATTGTGTCTCATTTTTGCTTTAATTTGCATTATCTCTATTATTAGTGAAGATGAAAATCTTTCATAATTTTTATTGACCATTTGGGTTTCTGCTTCTGTGAATTGTCTGCATATCTCTATCCTTTGTCAACTAGGTGATATCTTTTTCCTTGCAAAAGTCTTTATGTCATTTCTATTATTTCCCATTCCCACCCTGACAACTCTCTCCAAAGAAATCTCCTGGACTTAAAGAACTTTTCATCACCGCACTCAACCACTTTTTATATAGCATAGAGCTGAGTGTGGACTAAGACTGACAATACATGTTTCCCAAAATCGTGGAATATCTAGGAATGTCCAATATGGAAGTCTGGAACCAAGCATTCAAACTGGAATACATAGTATCTATTCTGTTTCTGGCCTTGGAGTCTCAGGTAGAACTAAGAAAATAGGAAAGATTTCATTTTTGTATTTTATTTAAATTTCCATGAGCTCTTGAGTATGATCTTTCAATCTGCTTTCAGATGAGAACATTTGCAATATATTTCTCAGAAATGCTGGACAAATTTGTAAATTCAATGTTATTAAGCAAAAATTTACAAGTCTGAAAATAAGGAAAACATAAATAGAAACATATATGACAATCTGTTGAACAACATACCTTACTGTATTTAATCTATTTAACGTCACAGTCTTATTGCGAAAGTTCCTTGGACTCAAAGAAAAGCAGCAACAGCATACACAGTTCCTCATCCTCGGAGGTATATTGCAAACCAAAATGCATAAACAAAATATGCTGCTATGTAATTAGCTATACAGAGAAAAGTGTATCAAAATAGTAACTTCACCAACCAAGTGTTGCATTATGGAAAATTTTAATATCAGAAATGCACTTTTCCCCTGTTTATATTTTTGGGGGGGTCAGCCATGGGAATTTCAGTTTATTGGCATGAGGATCACTTCTATTTGTAATCGCTCACAAAAGAGTAAGGTAGTGACTAAGAATAGGTAGAAGATAAGATAGGTCCATTTAATGGGAGATGAGTTCATTTTTTCCAGCAAATCTTGGGGAAATAAATCTAAATAAAATGTATTCCTCTCCAGTGGTGACTGGGGATGTGGCCAGAGCTCACAGGATGGCTACAGGCAGAACCAGGACTATAGAACTACGAGTACTGGGAGAAATTTCTGAAAAACAAGTTATTCAAGACATTTTCTATTAAGAAGATCCAGGTTTTCTCTATCTCTGGGGACATCAGAATTTATAAGATGGGATTTAGGAGGTAAAACAGGAGATAGAAGGCAAAAGTTCTGCTTGATAAAGTTAGAAAGGTGTTAAATTTTGAATGAAGCACGAGAGATATTTTAAGCCTCTTGATATATTAGGAAAACAAAAATTCCAAGTAGCAAATTAAATTCAGAAAATATTCCTTGAATTTGAAAGAAAGAGAACTGCTACAAAATTTCTAGAAAGTGAGGTAATTTTTAAAAAATCATTTTCTCTTTGTTTAGTGTGCAAACTTGATTTATTTTAGTGCAGGTAAAAATATAAAAAATCCCCCCTACCCGCAGAGTCACCACTGGGTTCAGTTATTTTACCATTATTTTTTCCATTGATGTCTCTGTTCCTAAATACAAATTCTTCTACCTTGGTGCTTTTCAAAAACTGCCAAAGGACCTGCTTTCTGATCTTGTCAAGGGACTTTATAACCTGAGTAACCTGTACTAACCCCACCTATGCACCTTCCCCCATCCTGCACCCCTGCTCATCCTCACAAACAGCAGCAGCTCTGTAGCTGACAAGAAGTCTCGTAACATCACTGAGAAGGTCAATTATCTATTTGGGGAACACTATCCAAACAGATATAGTAGGAAAAGGGGGCATCGTGTTGCTGTTGATTAGGTAACATAAACTAGCTGCTAATAATAAATCAACTCCACAATTTCCTTCTTACCTCATAAGTAGTTCTGTACTCTTTTGATTCTAAAAGATTCTTTTTATAAAATATTTTAGTCTATTTGAGTTCCTTTGCCATCACATAAATTTGAAATGGAAAGAGCAAAACTCCTTGGCTTTGGATATAGCTCACCACTACCACTACACTGTTATTTTTAATGAGCTGTGCATTTTATATTGTTCTGCTTTTCCCCCAGTTCCTCTGCTCTAGGACAACCATTATTAACAGTTTCCTTTATATGCTTTATGATACTTTTCTGTATATATTTTAAGCATGTAAAATCATCATACAATAGTCTCCCCTTTTCCGTGGGTTCTCTTTCTGCAGTTTCAGTTATCTGTGGTCGACTGAGGTCTGAAAATATGAAATGGAAAAACCCCAGAAGTAAACAATATATAAGTTTTAAACTGCAGGTCACTCTGAAGATCATGATGAAATCTCACACTATCCCATGCAGTCCTGCCCACGACGTGAATCATGCCTTTGCCCGGGGTATCCACGCTGTATACGCTACCTGCCTTCTAGTCACTTAGTAGCCGTCCCAATTATCAGATTGAAAAAAACACAGCATATAGAGTTCGGTACTATCCGCAGTTCCAGGCATCCATTGAAGGTCCTGGAATGTATTCCCCTCAGGGACTACTGTACCATGTACCACATATAACTGTTCTATGACTTTTCTTTTTCCTTTAATTCAATCAATATATCCCTGGCAGTTTTTCCTTTTAGTACATATACATAGTTTTACAAAATTTTTAGTGATTGTATAATTCTATTTTCTTGTTAGTCCCTTGGAGGTAAAACAAACTATAGGCACCATCTAGAAGTGTGTAAGAAAAGAGAAAATGCTCACAGGCGCTAATCAGCACGCACATACACATGTTCTCTCTGCTGCTGTTGGCTAACAATGTAATACCTCAGGTAGATGCTCAGTATTTACAGAAGGCCTAAAGGATGCACATTACTAGTTAAATAGACAAGTGCTGAAATGGATATTGCCTTTCTTTTTTTCAGGGGAGTACAATGTTTTGTCTGCCAAGATTTGACATTTTGCTTAAGGGCAAGATGAGAAAATATTTAGGTAAGCGTTAAAGGAAAACAGAGAAACTTAAGTAATAGCAAAACGCCACTTCAAAAAAAAAAAAAAGGTGCGCGTGCACAAACACACACACACACACACACACACATTAGCCACAGCCCTTTAGGTAAGGGTCAGAAGAATGTGGAACAAGCCTGTAAGAAGTAATGGTTAAACACACACACACGTATAACATAAGTCAGAAAGCTTTTATTCTATGACTATTCACAGCCAAAATATGCCTAGTTGCAGAAGAGGCTGATGAAAAAATTATCAGGTGGAAAAAATATGTGAGCAAGTGATGCATTCTTTCATGGCTGTTTCTAATGCGGAAGAACGGGCCAATCAACAATCCAGCCTTTAATGTTATCTAAAAACGTAAAGCAGAGTTGGTACAATTTAGAAAATGCCATCCATCCACAAAGCCCATACCAAGCCAATTTCCAACAGCCAACATTTCCAATCTTATTTTCTCTATAATATTTAGCTCTTTGCTTTAATTACACATGATATTTGTAAAGAGAAAGCTGGCGTTGTAATAATTGGATAGCTTTTTTATCTATGTTGGCAGAAACAGAATTTTCTCTTATATTTGAAGAGCAATACAAAAGCAAAACCTCCTTTCTCACAAACTCAATGCCAAAACTATCCTCTGAGTCACACAGTTTCTTTAAATCATGTTGTTCTGAAAGTTGAGATGTGCTATCTTAAAGCTGCTGCCAGGATCACACTGTTCCTAAGTTAGTACCAAAAAACTACCAGTGTCAATTAATCAAAGTGTATAGAACTCTCCAAAACATTCTTTTTCTCCTTCTTTCTTTTCTTCTCTACTTCTGACATTCCCATTTTTTTCTTTCCTTTCTTCTATCCTTCTTTTTTCTTCCATTTCTTTTTTAACCTTCTCTCTCTTTTCTTCTTTCTATCCTTCCTTATTTCTTTCCCACTTTTTTCTTTTTTGCCCTTCCTCACCCTCCCCCCCACACACATTCAGAGTGCAACAGAGAGCATCAGCGATCTCTCTGTTGGGGAAATTTGGGGAATCCCAATATAGCAAGAAAATTCTCCTCCCAGCCATATTTATTTTCCAGAAAAAAATTTCCAGATTGAGCTACTGAGCTTCAGAAATTCAGCATAATACCTTAAGCTTTAAAGGAGAAAACAAGTCTTTGAATAGAAAACAAAATTTCTTTCTGTGTTGAATTATTTTTAATATTCATAAAATATTTTACCTTTAGGGGATGATGCTTTATTTATTATTAATATGAATCAAATATCAAGGTATTCTTAAATTTGTTATCGTTAAATAAGTACCTAAAATTGCATTATGAAATCTTTAAAGAGGTGTGCTCTTTCATATGTACTGATAGCATTGTGAACTTACTGACGGCAAAATTCAAACACAAACCTGTAAACTTCTGTTAGAAAGCAGATTTCCTAGGTTCTTGTTCTCTTAAGTTATTCTTAGCATTTTTTAAATGCCAAAAACATTTCTTAAAATTTTTAAATTCACTTACAAGCAAAATAGATAACTCTACAAGTACACAGCTACCAAAATTTCCATTTGCATACTCAAAATACCTGTTTTGAAAGGACAATTACCTGTTTTCAGTCACAACTAGGTGTAAATCTCTAAAATTTTAGCTGACAGGTTTCACTATGTAATAAAACATGTCAAATTCAAACTGACAATTGGATTTCATTTTTGGAGGGTTTTTCCTCACACCTTTTCACATTATAATACAAGTACTACTTAGCCATATGATTTTCTGCCAAACTTAACGAAAAATGTAAAACATAATGCATGTCTCAACATCTTAACACTTACATAGAGGGTTCTGGGGGAAAAGGAAGAGTCTTGCTAAATTCAGAAAATTGTACTGTCTGTAAAGAAGAGGCTGCCAGCTTTCGTCTGTTTTCTTTCTCTAGGTACACACATGCTTGCCTTCTAAACTGAGAACAAGGACAGTGATTTCATGTCTTGTTGCATCTCTGAAATTATTCAATTACTCAATTTGTGGAATTAGAATACCACATCGTCCAGCCACATTTGTTCCAAGAAGATAATCAAGACACAGAGAGATATCAGTCAATGAGCAGAATAACCACTGTATTTGCAGTTTATCTTTTAATGGAGATCTGGAGAGACATAAAACTCAATCATCCCATTAGGTGAACATATGCACCATTTGTTTAATCAAACTAGAAATTACCAGATAACATATTATTTGAATTTATTTTAAGTCACAATTAATATTGAAAATAAATACTGTTATGACAAGTTATATAAATAGTAAAGTGCTTTTATTGTGAGCATTGACTCCAGGTTGGTGAGTAGCGAGAGATTAAAATATAATTCTCTGAAACTTTATGTATGTGTGTATATATCTGTAAAATTAATCAATTCCATCATCATAGTTATTAGCATTGGCATTAAGCAATAATAATTGGTACTCCAGTCAGGCTACAACAGGACTTCTTAATTTTGTGCTATATCCTTAGATGTAAAATAGAAGGCATAAGGTTATATTTGCATACAAACTTTGAATTATTTAACTTTTTAATGTAGCAATAGATATTTAAAATCTTAATTTTTCATATAAATGCCTCAACATTAAATAGAAAACGATATTTATTTATTATCAAATGTAACACAACAAAAGAAATGCTCGGCTGTTATTAAAAGTGGACTCCTAGTGCCCCCTTCTGATATAAAAAAGGAAAAAAAACCTATTCTCAGGACTTGAAAAGACACTCTCACTAATCCCCTAAACAGCTGTTTAAAGTCAGATTTATGCCAATTCTTTTCCGATTTAATAATAAATCCCTTGTTTTTCTCCTAAAATGTTGGATATCCTGATGTGTTGCTGTTATGAGTTACCTTCCCAGGAAACATCACAAAGTCAGGGAATCTTACTCATTCTTAAATATAATCAAATGCCTTTATTCAGATGGAGCTTTACAATAAATTCAGAAAATCATCTTTTAAAAAATATTT
Source organism: Avahi laniger (assembly GCA_963575035.1). Taxonomy (NCBI): domain Eukaryota; kingdom Metazoa; phylum Chordata; class Mammalia; order Primates; family Indriidae; genus Avahi; species Avahi laniger. Next base: position 122,427 of record CAUYSK010068997.1, on the reverse strand, counting down.
GAAGTTTTATCATTGGTTTTACATTTGATTGTGTAAAAACATGAATCTGTATCTGGCTTAATCACATTAAATGTCATGTGGCCTAGCTTTTCACCAAATTCAAGCTGATACAGACACACTCATTCATTACACTCCTTTCTGACATAACATAAAGGGCAAAAGGCAACATGATAGATTAAAAAGATATTATGGTACAATATTAATTACAGTATCAGCACCTTTTCTAGCTCAGACTGCATATAAATGTCTATTTTCATTTTTATATTCAGAATATACTTTGAGGAAGAATGGATGTATTGCATAGTAAATGGGAATTTTGGTCAGATATTTTAATGTCAGGATAGCACCAAGTGTGAGCTTACTAGAAAATTTGAAATTTCTGTCTCTAACCTAACTTGTTTTTTTGTGCAATTATAAGACTGTAAGATTGAGAGAGATATTATACAAATCATAATGTGACCAGATAAAATAAAACAGAAACACTTAATTTAAAAGTTCTTCTTCATGAAACTAAAACTCTAATGCCACCTTTTTTCCCAAAGAATTTTAGAAAAGTATAACACAACAACCATTTTCAGAAATGAAATATTAAAATAAATGATACTGTATTCTTCAATTATAATAGTTTCTCCTAGTGTTGGAAATATTACAGTAAACTTATGCAACCTTCCATTAGTAAAATTTCCCACAAATCAACAACTTTTAATACTGTTTGAGCATGTCAAAATAAAAATACTCAATATTTAGAACACATTTCATCAAAATCTAAGTTCATAATCAAGATCAATCCCAGAAAAAAATTCAGCCTCAGCCAGAAATGTCATGTTGAACCATCAAATAAGCTTGCTAAATGTCCCTGTTATGTGATTAGGCTCAATTCATATTTTACTCCTAAAGTACCTTTATTCTGTGTAATTATTACTCATATCTCATTTCATAATAATGTTACTTTCTGAAAAATATAATGACTGTATTTTTTCAGTCTTTCCTCTGCCCACTTCAGGATTGTGTTTCTTTTTCACTGATGCAGTTTAACTTTCACACATTGAAAATGACAACCAGTCAATTTGGCGATGCAAAAGAACTGAATACATCAGGAATAATGCAACCTAATGAGATGTTTGTGTTGTACTACATCTCAAATGGAAAAGTGCCGCTCTGGGAAAGCATGGAGAACTCAGGAAGCAGCACCAGAGAGATAATTTCAGAACGGATGTTTTTACCTATCAGATTTATGAATCTGCTATAGCTCATCCCTTTGACCATGAGTAAAAGTAGGGTGAGGCCTGCTTACTTTGCTAGTGCTTCTTTCCTGGGAATCTCTGACAGAATCACTTATAGCTTTTATAATTCTGTGGTGTGATCCAGATGTTTCTATTCCACTTTTTCTCTATAGATTTTTAAAAGTATACAAAGAAATCTCTCTATATACAGAATAATGAATCAAATGAGAAAGGAATTTAAATTATAATCCTATTTTTAAGAAGCAGTAGTGATTGCATCGTATCATAGGAAAACTAAAATGTGTTTGATTTTTAGCTTTAAGTCATTGACTGGATTTAATTATAGTGCTAGCTTTATTATCGCTACCAGTAAGCACATGTGGGGCACCTTTGAATACGTTCTCTCTGACACTCGAAGGCCAATCCTCTCCGAACGCACACCACACATGGTACAGCTGCAGAGTGCTGACGCTGGTATATGAACACTATACACATGCAATTGTTGCTAGGTTGAATTGCATCAATAAAAACCTATCTAAAAAAAGAGACAGGTATTAGGCTTTAAGGCATATTACACATTAGATTCAAAAATCTCTGAGGTGCTTGTTGCAATTCAAAAGGAAGAGGATCCCTAATATTTTAGTTACATATGAAACTTCAATATATGCAGTTAAGATATTGCTTTTATAATCAAAAGGACCCCCACAGAGAGACCAAATGTGATCTACGTAGATGGGAGGAAAACCATCTGCATGAAGACTGAAAACTTTAGACCCAAATTCTAATTTTTTATCTATATGTACTAGTTATCCAAATGCTTTAAATATTCTGGGAAATAACTAGGCCTTCCCATTTATGTGAGTATTTATTGCATTCATACACATAGTGGCTTCCCAGTTGTATGATATATTCTCCAACTTATATTCTAAACTTGGTAGATCTGTGTACTAATTATAATGATAAAATTATGTTTCAACAGAAAAAAAAGGTTAACGGAGAAAAAAGTGCTTTGAAAAATTAGCAAATACAGCTGTTATAACTGTTAGCGATAAATTCTAGCTATTAGGTAAAGATTTTTTTCCACTTTAGATCGTGGGAGTTCATGATAACTATAGGTATGATCAAGGCTTATTTCAATGCTTTGAAATGTCAAATGAGTAATTTTATTCTCTTTTATTTTTAAACTATTTGCAGAGACAACACAAAATTATATAATGTTACATTTATTTTAACCTACACTTCTTCCTTCATAAGGTTACTTGTCTAAACATTTCACTAACATTGTGCAATTTTAAACTGAGAAAAAGAACAAAGTTACAAGTGTGACAATTTATCAGGAATAGATTAAGTGACAGCTGTAACTAGAATCAGAATTAGTAGATTATTTTAATAGTTCCAGGAAGAGTATAATTTACAAAAGTACATTTGAATGATGTTAGGAAGATACCAGGAGGAATTATTTGCTTACTACAGGATGATTTCTTTAAGTTAAACTTCAGTAATATTCTCCCGTTTGAATTTTTTTAAGTACACAGATGTGTCTTTTGATTCAATAATTCAACAATTACTTCATTAATATGAGGGGAAAGCAAGTATTTCCCAAAGATTTTGCTCAAGTCATTGAATATGTCTGCAAATTTATGATTTTTTTAAAACTACCTTTTGATAGATTGTCCTTCCTCTCATCATAATGCTAAGAAAATGATGTATGCTTTCGATTTTTTTGGTATATTAAATTAGTTTCATTTCATCTTTCTCATAATCTAATTTCTAAGAAAGAATTTATTTAGGTAAAGGTCCATTATATCCTGTTTACCAAATCCCTAATATCTAGAAATCTGTTCTTTTTTTTCTGTATCTAGAAATCTTTCTTTTTGTCCTTCAAAAATTGCCTGAAACACTACTCCTCCAAGAAATCTTGACCATTTAAAAGGCATTAATCCAAATTCTCCTAAAGTCTAATATATTAACAGGCAATACTTATTCTATTACCAAACATAAACTGCCCACTTGACTTTAATACAAACAGGTATATGATCTGTGCTTTTGTGAAGCATCTTTCATTATTTCTATCAGCATGTTCCTTTGTAAGTCTATCCATTTCAATGCCATTTCTTTTGATTAGAAAATATAAAAAGCTGCTGGAGGAACCATTTATCCTTTATATAGTGATGTGTATATTTAGGTATTTATTACATGATAAAGATGCTCATGGTGATGACGATGATGATGATTAAAAACATTATTATGTTTATAAGTGTTTCTTTAAAAATAACTTCAATTTGGCAGTCGGACTGGATGCTAATATACCTTTCAACTCTAAATTTTGTTATCTTAAATTTTTCTTTCCAAAATTTCCCTTTTTCAAAAGAATAGTCTGATAACTACTTATTATCCTGTTCGACTTCTATAAATTTTATGTATTGCAAATCTGAATACATTTTACAGTTCAGTCAACTTTTTGATACCTATTATAAGCAGAGTCATAACTGTACCAGAACTATAAAGAAAGAAGTTGCATGATATTCCACCTTCAGAGTGATTATGTTGTTTTTTGAATCAAAATCACTTTAATATAGAGCATTTTACATTTTACATTATGAAATGTTCAATAATCATTCACAAAAGCTATATATTTAGCATATGTACTCTGAAAAAGTAAAATTTATTTTCTCTGTTAACAGATACAAATGTGTTTCCTCAATAGAGCCAAGAAGAAAGAAAAGCAAGTGGGCTATAAATACATAGATAGAGCAATAGGTAGGTAAGTAGATAGATACAAACTAGAAACTCAAACAAATTTAAAGATCCAAGATGTCTTACATTATTGATTTTGGTTAAATGGAAGAAAGAACATTGTTAGTATAGTAATATACATACTTAAGATATATATATATAAAATATATATATATGTATTTTTAGGGGGGGGCTGGTCAAGGGAAGCAGTGGGAGTGGAGAAGGAACAAAGGAATCTGTAACTGGTTGCGATCAATTAGTTGTAGACACCGCTGCACTCGGACCAACCAAATATATTTAATTCAATCTCCAGTTTGCTTCAGTTTTTGGGTGGGGGAGGACAGTGTTGCTAAAGAGAAAGAAAAAGAATTCTATAGTGTCTTGACAAAACATTAGAGACTTAACACTAGCCAGCCAAATCCTTTCTAACTCTGAACTGCAATTGGAGAGTCAGGACCTTTCAAAGCTGCCCACTTACAGGACTCAATAAATGACCATGTGTGAACCCAATAAATGGCAATGTGAAAAAATAAAGGAATAAAAGGAAAACCGAAGGTCAATTCATAGACTGAGGCACAGAGAGGAATTTATTTATGATTGAAAAATAAAGTAAAATGTAATTTTAAAATACTAACAAATTTTCATGTGAAGATTGAAGCTATGGTTCTATAAATCCAACCAATCCCTACATTCAAGTAGTTATCAACAGAAATTTACATTTTATCATCATCATAGTTTCACCTTGAATGAAAATTCTTAATTTTCCCCATATCTAAGTAATGCCTTTTTAAATGGATTTTGAATAAACTCAAATGACATCACAGAACAACTAGTTAAGTTCATATAAGGACTTTTGTTCCAAGTACACTGAGGCTTTGGCCAACTACATCGAGGAAAGGAGTAACAGATTTTTAATAGCAGCTCATCTCCTTGAAATGAATTATTTTCTCGAACCTCCTCTTTGGAAC